>JAWPHD010005634.1:0-159524 GCA_037043455.1 Cyrtodaria siliqua | reverse complement strand
GTCTTTATTTCTTTGATTAAAAAGGGAAAGTGAAAGCAGAACTTTCGCATCAACCATAATCCTTAATCCATTAAATTAAATTATGCAAGATTGGTGCATAATAGCCAGCATTACTAGCTCACGTTCCCTTAATGGTACTTTTTTTTATAAGGAAAAGTGAACAAATAAACCCAACAAAATCATAATTAAACTTTATGTTTCTTCATCATTTCAGGACGCTGGACATCTGAAGCTGTACGAGGACCCGCTGTTTAAACGTGTGATTCGAACATCATGAAAATAACCAGGCTAAAAATAGTAAGACATCGTCGCGCTCTGACCTCGAACGCTGGCTGCTGTTATAGTCTGTTTCTACAAACGGCACCAAATCTACCGGGCGATGGACTAAAAATAAATTTGAACAATTTAGTGCAGTGTGGCGGCTGTAAAAAGTCTCCCCGTGCTACGAATCAGTAGTGTTATTTTTACTGGTCCTTTGGGACCAACGAGCCCAATATAGTGGCTTTAAAGTAGAATACCGCTTAAGCCGGTGCTAGGGGGCGTGAGAGGTGTTGCTTCTTTCATTACTTCTCATGAACAGACTCAATAAAACCGAGTCTGCTGCTTTATTCTCTTAATTGTGTTTGTTGCTCCCAAAGGATCACCTTTATCAGTATTTATTAACATTCACACTAGCGTTCGTTTAGTTCACACTAGCGTTCGTTTAGTGCAGTGTGGCGGCTGTAAAAAGTCTCCCCGTGCTACGAATCAGTAGTGTTATTTTTACTGGTCCTTTGGGACCAACGAGCCCAATATAGGTGGCTTTAAAGTAGAATACCGCTTAAGCCGGTGCTAGGGGACGTCAGAGGTGTTGCTTCCTTCATTACTTCTCATGAACAGACTCAATAAAACCGAGTCTGCTGCTTTATTCTCTTAATTGTGTTTGTTGCTCCCAAAGGATCACCTTTATCAGTATTTATTACAAACTAACGATGGATAAACTGGATAAACTTCAGCGACTTAGCTGTTTAGGGACTAGGCAATATTTATTGGGGGGTTGGGACCGGTGCAAAATGGCATGGGACTGGTATTTTTTTGTCGCGACAAACCATGGGACGGTACTGTTTACTTGAATATCACTTGTAAGCAGTAGATGCAACTTCAGAACTTGAACCTTGACTTCTTGAAGATCTAACTGAGCTTGCGTGGCTTTTCTCTCGGTATGTTGTGGCAGAAGACTTTGAATAGCCCAGCGCTTATATATGGGCGTTATCGGAATTTGTCGGAGAGCAGTGGAATTTGCAGGATTTCATGACGTAACAAACAGCTGTTATATTTTACTCCCCGCCGAGCGTAATGACGCTTAGTATGCTAACAATGATAAAGGACTACGCCGATATATTTCAAATCAAATATTTGGCATTGCAATGTTAATATTAAATTGATTGTATTATTGTTAAATAAAAATCAAAACAATTAAATAATAATTTTGTATCTTTACCCGTAATCCAAACTGATTGAATAGCCTTTCCCCTCAGTTTTCGTTTGAACCCAAGAATTCGACATGAAGACCAAGATGCGCAGACAATTCTATATTCTATGTATTTATACGCAGGATATGCTATGAAACAAAATGAATTAGTGAAATATGGATGCTTATTAATTGATCCGCACAGGTAAGAACCGTTGTCAGTGGAAATATTCTAAACTTGATTGTGGAAACTTCCTCTGTTTCGATGTCATGTGTAAACATTTACACAGTAAAAGTAGCCATATTTTCGGTCATTCGCCACTGGTTTCTGTTGATTATGCCCCGCACTTGTATACTCGTAATAGCCTGTATCTAGGACCTTACAATATAGTCCACCATGTCACACATGTAAATAACCAAGATGTATCAGTATATAGTCTCAAGTTTTTATTTAGTGGATGACTTATCAATATTGAAAAATGCGCGTGTGTGCGCTATACGGACGGTTAACGGTTATTACGTGATGACAATTTAGTGTTAACAATGCTACAGTATACCAACAAGATTCCGTCGTGTAGTGGTAATACCTTCATGTAATACAAATAAAACCGAAATATCCCTCGCAATTATTGTGTTTATGAAATATAGGAAGAAGAAGAAGAAGATAATTGTTTATTAAAGTGTCACAAATCATCATATAGCATATACAACGTTCAGTACAACATATTAAAATATATGAGATTTTTGGCCGATATCGGCCTATGAGACACTAATTTATACAAATCAATGCATGTATATTAAAAATACAGCTAAAACACAAAACATAAAACAAACAACATACAACATGTAAAACATGCATAGCGAACAGTTAGCATTAGCTTAAGACAATTTAATTCGACTATGTTTAATCGAGATGCAAGTTATAATAAGATTCTTTCTATTTTTAAGGGTTTGCAACTAACTGTTCAATAAGGCAGGTTCAATAAATTGCCGAGTGTGTTATTTTGGGTCTTTTAAAATCTAGATAACACTCATTCTTAAGAAAAATCAAACATTATGTAGTTTAAAAATAGTTTAAAATATAATAACTTAGAACTTGCAAACATTAAAATAAAATAGATTAATATGGTACTTCACCTTCTGTTCATTTTATATAGCGTTGAAGATATCTTAAATTGAAGTTTTTCATTTTTCATAAGAAAACTCAATTTTTCTGATGGCAGAAAAGTATAAAACGAAGTGTCGATAAGCGAAGCCGCTTGGAAAAGTTCATACCGGATATCATCATACAATGTACAAATTATTAAAAAAAAGGAGTTTCATCTTCCACCTCACTTAAGTTACAGTATTTGCAAATTCTTTCGTTAAAAGGAGTTTTTGAACCGGTGTACCTTCCAGTTTCTACAGCTAAAGGTAAATTACAGCATCTGCATTTGGATGTTTTCCGTTGGCCCCTTGATAAATTCATTTTAACATATAATTCCGTTTTAAATATAAACTTATATGTTCTGTTAGTTTTTAACTTGTTTCCATTTGTATTATTACCATTACTATTTAATTTCTGCTCCCATTTACCATGACCCTTATCTATTAGTTTTTGTCTAACAATATTAATACACACATCTTTACATGGCTTTTCTCATAACAAGCAATATTGTATTTCTAGATCATATATTTAGAAGCCGTATATTTTTGTTATTATCTGTACGAAGGCTACATAAAATTGATATTGGGTTTATTTATACCCGCTGTATTGCATATAGCATTTTAGCGAGTTTTGCCGAAGCTGATATAGCTATATATACATACATAAAAGCAAGACACCAAGTAGAGTATTTAGTGTGCTAAAATGAAAGCATTTCAAGGCGCGTTTTCTCTTTTTTTCAGTAGAAGTTTAAAACCATGGCGATCAAGCACAAATACCATGTTTACTTCCCTTAATTTAATACATTAATATATAATTTATGCAGTTTGAAGGGTTAAAGGGAAACATGGCAATCTTTTATATCAGCTATTTAGATTAGCATATAAATATATTAATGCAAAATCATTTTGACTTTAAATATGTGTGCACATAATTAAATAAAAGATACGAAACATTGGAAATGTTAACTAATGGTCGTTATTCTACCATCCGTGACCATACAAAACATTGGAAATGTTAACTAATGGTCGTTATTCTACCATCCGTGACCATAGGTTTAAATATATTATTGGTGAAATAAAATCAATAATTGGTAATAGGCAAACACATTTTGACTTTTCAAAAATAATTAATAATAATTTGCAAAAATTCAAGTTATATAGAAAACTAACGGTACTCCCCGATATTTAATAATAACTACGATCGCCTTGTATCTCCCTTTATACCTTAACACATATTATTGAGCATCGTATGTATATGTTTCCATAAACAGTGTATAACTATATTACGAAAAAAATATTAATGCAATGTGTCTGATTAAATATGTTAATAAGATAGTATTATAATAAAGTACATTTAATGGAAAGTCAACACTAGTCCAGACAAGAGCGGGACTATAAACAGCAGGTATACACACTCATACAAGCAATCAACAATAGTCCAGACAATAGCGGGACTATACACACCAGGGATACACACTCATACAAACAGTCAACAACAGTCCAGACAATAGCGGGACTATACACACCAGGGTGACACACTCATACAAACTGTCAACAATAGTCCAGACAATAGCGGGACTATAAACACCAGGGATGCACACTCATACAAACAGTCAACAATAGTCCAGACAATAGCGGAATATGCACACCAGGGATACACACTCATACAAACAGTCAATAACAGTCCAGACAATAGCGGGACTATACACACCAGTGATACACACTCATACAAACAGTCAACAACAGTCCAGACAATAGCGGGACTATACACACCAGTGATACACACTCTTACAAACAGTCAACACTAGTCCAGACAATAGCGGGAAAAGACACACCAGGGATACACACTCATACAAACAGTCAACACTAGTCCAGACAATGGCGGGACTATAAACACCAGGGATACACACTCATATAAACAGCCAACAATAGTCCAGACAATAGCGGGACTATAACATCAGGGATACACACTCATACAAACAGTCAACAAACAGTCATATTGGCCCTAGGCCAAAGGCCGCGGGCCAATATGACAGTCCGAGGACCAATAACAGGGCCAATATGAAAACACTTAATTAATGACATTTTTATTAATTAACTACTTAATATCCCTCTTTATTCCTATGTTTTAAATATCATTTACAGGTAAGAAAAAACAAGAGATATATGTTCAATATAACACTTAATAACACATAAATCTACCACTTTTACCGCTCGACGGCGCTTGGGAAAACCACACACGAACGAGATAATAGCTATATTTCAGCGAAGTCGATGTAACCCACCCAATTTACAAATAATCAACCCTTAATTATTCTAATTGTCTACATTACATAGGCGAACATACGTTGTGTTTCTTTTCTTAAAAATGGCGTCCTTACAGAAAACAAAGCCTTGGTCATATTGGCCGTGTTGGCTTATACAATCAGATTGCTTGAATTTCATATTGGCCGAGTTTTCTCATATTGCCCGAGTTTTTCACCATATGGCATTGTTTTTATCATATGTTGCGTGCAGTTTCCTGCAAGCCACGGCATATATTAAGTAGATAATTAATAATAATCCAGACAATAGCGGGACTATAAACACAAGGGATACACACTCATACAAACTGTCAACAATAGTCCAGACAATAGCAGGACTATACACACCAATGATACACACTCATACAAACTGTCAACACTAGTCCAGACAATAGCGGGACTATACACACCAGGGATACACACTCATACAAACATCTATCAATAGTCCAGACAATAGCGGGTCTATAAACACTAGGGAAACACACTCATACAAACAGTCAACACTAGTCCAGACAATAGCGGAACTATATACACCAAGGATACATACTCATACAAACAGTCAACAATAGTCCAAATATAGCGCGACTAAACACACCAGGGATACACACTCATATAAACAGTCCACAATAGTCCAGACAATAGCGGCACTTTAAACACCAGGGATACACACTCATACAAACAGTCAACAATAGTCCAGACAACAGCGGGACTATACACACCAGGGATACACACTCATACAAACAGTCCAGACAATAAAGGGACTATACACACCAGGGATATACACTAATATAAACAGTCAACACTCGTCCAGACAATAGCTGGACTATAAACACCAGGGATACACTCTCATACAAACAGTCAACAATAGTCCAGACAATAGGGGGACTATACACACCAGGGATAAACACTCATACAAACAGTAACCACTAGACCAGGCAATAGCGGGACTATAAACAACAGGGATACATACTCAAACAAAGAGTCAACAATAGTTCAGACAATAGCGGGAATATACACATCGGGGAAACACATTCATACAAAGAGTCAACAATAGTCCAGACAATAGCAGGAATATACACACCAGGGTGACACACTCATACAAACAATCCACAATAGTCCAGACAATAGTGGGACTATAAACACCAGGGATACACACTCATACAAACAGGCAACAATAGTCCAGACAACAACGGGAATATACACACCAGAAATACATTCTCATACAAACAGTCAACAATATTCCAGACAATAGCGGGAATATACACACCAGGGATGCACACTCATATAAACAGGCAACACTAGTCCAGACAATAGCGGTACTACACACACCAGGGATACACACTCATACAAACTGTCAACACTAGTCGAGACAATAGCGGGAATATACACATCAGGGATGCACACTCACACAAACAGTCTACAACAATCCAGACAATAGCGGGATTATACACACCAGGGATACACTCTCATACAAACAGTCAACAATAGTCCAGACAATAGCGGGAAAATATCCACCATGGTGACACTCTCATACAAACAGTCAACAATAGTCCAAACAATAGCGTGACTATACACATCAGGGATGCACACTCATACAAACAGTCAACAACAGTCCAGGTAAAAGCGGGACTATACACATCAGGGTGACACACTCATAAAAACTGTCAACAATAGTCCAGACAATAGCGGGAATATACACATCAGGGATGCACACTCACGAAAACTGTCTACAACAGTCCAGACAATAGCGGGACTATACCCACCATGGTGACACTCTCATACAAACAGTCAACAATAGTCCAAACAATAGCGTGAATATACACATCAGGGATGCACACTCATACAAACAGTCAAAAACAGGTCATACAATAGCGGGAATATAAACACAAGGGAGTCACACTCGTACAAACTGTCAACAGCAGTCCAGAAAATAGCGCGACTATAAACACCAGGGATACACACTCATACAAACAGTCAACAATAGTCCAGACAATAGCGAGACTATACACACCAGGGATACACTCTCATAAAAACAGTCAACAATAGTCCAGACAATGGCGGGACTATACACACCAGGGTGACGCACTCATACAAACTGTCAACAGCAGTCCAGACAATAGCGGGACTATAAACACCAGGGATACACTCTCATACAAACAGTCAACAATAGTCCAGACAATAGCGGGACTATACACACCAGGGTGACACACTCGTACAAACTGTCAACAATAGTCCAGACAATAGCGGGACTATACACACCAGGGTGACACACTCATACAAACTGTCAACAATAGTCCAGACAATAGCGGGACTATACACACCAGGGTGACACACTCATACAAACTGTCAACAGCAGTCCAGACAATAGCGGGACTATAAACACCAGGGATACACTCTCATACAAACAGTCAACAATAGTCCAGAAAATGGCGGAACTATACACACCAAGGTGACACACTCAAACAAACTGTCAACAATAGTCCAGACAATAGCGGGACTATACACACCTGGGATACATCCTCATACAAACAGTCAACAATAGTCCAGACAATAGCGGGAATATACACACCAGGGTGACACACTCATACAAACAGTCAACAATAGTCCAGACAATAGCGGGACTATAAACATCAGGGATACACACCCATACAAACTATTAACAATAGTCCAGACAATAGCGGGACTATAAACACCAGGGATACACACTCATATAAACAGTCAACAATAGTCCAGACAATAGCGGGACTATACACACCAGGGTGACACACACATACAAACTGTCAACAATAGTCCAGACAATAACGGGACTATACAAACCAGTGATACACACTCATACAAACAGTCAACATTAGTCCAGACAATAGCGGGACTATATACACCAGGGTGACACACACATACAAACTGTCAACAATAGTCCAGACAATAGCGGGACTATAAACACCAGGGATACACACTCATACAAGCGGTCAACAACAGTCCAGACAATAGCGGGACTATACACACCAGGGTGACACACACATACAAACTGTCAACAATAGTCCAGACAATAACGGGACTATACACACCAGATTGACACATTCATACAAACAGTCAACACTAGTCCAGACAATAGCGGGACTATACACACCAGGGATACACACTCATACAAGCAGTCAACAACAGTCCAGACAATAGCGGGACTATACACACCAGGGTGACACACACATACAAACTGTCAACAATAGTCCAGACAATAACGGGACTATACAAACCAGGGATACACACTCATACAAACAGTCAACACTAGTCCAGACAATAGCGAGACTATACACACCAGGGTGACATAGTCATACAAACTGTCAACAATAGTCCAGACAATAGCGGGTCTACACAAACCTGGGATGCACACTCATACAAACAGTCAACACTAGTCCAGACAATGGCGGGACTATTCACACCAGGGTGACACACTCATACAAACTGTCAACAATAGTCCAGACAATAGCGGGACTATACACACCAGTGATACACACTCATACAAACAGTCAACAACAGTCCAGACAATAGCGGGATTATACGCACCAGGGATACACACTCATACAAACAGTCAACAAGAGTCCAGACAATATCGGGACTATACACACCAGGGATACACACTCATACAGACAATCAACACTAGTTCAGACAATAGCGGGACTATAAACACCAGCGATACACACTCATACAAAATGTCAACAATAGCGGGACTATTATTGACTGTTTGTATGAGTGTGTATCGCTGATGCTTATAGTCCCGCTATTGCCTGGACTATGTTGACAGTTTGTATGAGTGTGTCACCCTGGTGTGTATAGTCCCGCTACTGTCTAGACTATAATTGACAGTTTGTATGAGTGTGTCTCCCTGGTGTGCATAGTCCCGCTATTGTCTGGACTAGTGTTGACTGTTTGTATGAGTGTGTATCCCTGGTGTGTATAGTCCCGCTATTGTCTGGACTAGTGTTGACTGTTTGTATGAGTGTGTATCCCTGGTATTTATAGTCCCGCTATTGTCTGGACTATTGCTGACAGTTAGTATGAGTGTGTATCTCAGTTGTGTATAGTCCCGTTATTGTCTGGACTATTGTTGACAGTTTGTATGAGTGTGTATCTCTGGTGTGTATAGTCCCGCTATTGTCTGGACTAATGTATTGTTGACAGTTTGTATGAGTTTGTATCTATGATGTTTATAGTCCGCTATTGTCTGGACTATTGTTGACAGTTGGTATGAGTGTGTATCTCTGGTGTGTATAGTCCCGCTATTGTCTGGAGTATTTTTGACTGTTTGTATGAGTGTGTATCTCTGGTGTTTATAGTCCCGCTATTGTCTACAAGCCTCCCCCACACCCTCCCCGCCCCAACCCCCAACAACACTAGTATTATCATTTGCAATAACAAAAATCACGATGACCCGTATCGCTATAGGACCCAGGATAACAGCACACGGCCGTCCCCACCCCACCACCCTAACACTAGTAGTATCTCCCACCCACCTCCTGGAATATAATTTGCAAAAACATAAGTCACGATGACACGTATCGCTATAGGACCCAGGATAACATCCCACGGCCGCCCTCCCCCAACACTAGTATTATCCCCACCCACATCCCGGAATATAAAATGCAATAACAAAAGTCACGATGACCCGTATCGCTATAGGACCCAAGTCTACATCCCACGGCCCCACCCCACCCCCTCCCCCTCCCCCTCCCCCTCCCCGCCAACTCTAGTATTATCCCCCACCCACCTCCCGGAATATAATTTGCAATAACAAAAGTTAAGATGACTCGTATCGCTATAGGACCCATGATTACAGCCCCCGCACGCCCCCCCCCCCCCTCACCCCCGCCAACACTAGTAGTATCCCCACCCACCTCCCGGAATATAATTTGCAATAACTAAAGTCACAATGACTCGTATCGCTATAGGACCAAGGATTACAGCCCACGCCCCCACACCCCCAACATTAGTATTATCCCCCACCCATCTCCCGGAATATAATATGCAATAACAAAAGTCACGATGACCCGTATCGCTATAGGACCCAGGATTACAGCCCACGGCCCCCACACATCCCCGAGCCATCACTAGTATTATCCCCCACCCACCTCCCGGAATATAATTTGCAATAACAAAAGTCACGATGACCCGTATCGCTATAGGACCCAGGATTAAAGCCCGCGCCACCCACTCCCAACACTAGTATTATCCCCCACCCACCTCCCGGAATATACTTTGCAATAACAAAAGTCACGATGACCCGTATCGTTAGCATACAGACCTCATAGTCAAACTGATATGTTTCTGAGGCAAAAACATGGTAACAGCTTGGTGTCAGTCGGTTATAGCAAACACAACACGTTTTCCCACCCTGCTTTCATGACCAATTATGTCGATTATGACATTGTTTGTTTCCAAACGTTAATAGTAGCAAACGTTACTACTTTTTTTTTCTATTGAATACTTTAGCATTTAAATATTTACATGTTAATCCAATTTAACTAATACTCTGAATGCATATGCATGTATTTATTCCCAAACAAAGCCAGTTTTTAAACGTTACCTTTAAAACTAGTCAAACATATTTTGCATACGATTTCGGAGTGGTTTGTGTTTAAACATGTACTCAATTAAGCTACATTTTTCCAAACTAAAATCGTTAAAATAGTATCTGCCTCAGTTTATTTACCTGAAGTTATCTTGAAGCTAACTAGATTACATTAGCCCATCCCTATCTCTAGAAACTGACACTACGTGCAGAATATTGTTGTAATACTCTCATATTTATTGTAAGTGACTGATGTTGTAAACAAACACCCATACATTTACATAGTAAGGTCAAATACTTTGATGTGTTCACAAGCAAAATATGTAACTATCAGTCGTGATTGACGTCTGTCATAACATATTGAATTGATGCTCTTATCTCTACCTGCCTGTTGTATAATAACGCCAATCTTCTGTCCACTGGTGCTCATCTGTTGTACAGTTTTGAAATCACATACAAATACACTGTTGTCATTGCCAACACACACTCCACGACAATCACCTAGAGCATGATCTGTGTATTTCCACACTAGTTGTTCTTTTTTGTCCAGACACACGAGACTACCACGCATATACACATATATACGGGATCCATCATCGCTCACAGCAATGTTATAATAGAAATTACTCCGATATTCTCTCACGTCGATAGTACGCTGACTCAGTCCAGCTGTACTGTACACATGTATACTACCATCACCATCACACACATACAACTCACCGCTACTGGAGGCCAGTGCCCAACAGCAATGCTCTAGTTGTATTGACCGTGTACGGGTTAACTTCCCACTCACAGACACAAACTGTATACGATTATCCGCCATCCCCGTAGATACAGCGACTTCAGTGGCACTGATACAGCATACAAACCTAGGAGAAACCTCAATATCAAAGACGTCAATCACTCTGTATGATGAATCTAAACGTGTAAGTTTCCTGTTGGAATCATCGATCAACAACAGTGACCCGTCTTGTAACATACATGACCCCCATATATCACAACCTCTGGTATCGTCGTTGGGTTTCACACTAAAGTCTCCAGCATGTGTAACAGTGTATGGACGGTGTTGTAGTTGGGTGTTTGTTTGATCACCAGCTCCTGGAGTACCTGTAATAGATAATTATCAATCAGTACTATTGTTTTAATTTATGAATAGCCATGATATATTGTGTTTTATCAGTGAAATAAACGTGTTATTTCACCCGAGTGAAATATCGAGTTTTATTTTTTCACTGCCGGGACTACTTTTAAACGTACAACAGACACAAATACACAGAAAAATGGCTCACAAGATATTCCTACGCAAATGTAAACAGGTCAAGACAAAAGCACTGCGAACTGTACATTCTATTCAAACAATGATTTGCAATGGATTTTAATCAAACAATTGTTCTATATTTGGACTATTTTAGTTTGCCTAATTTTTTTTTGTAAAATCATAAAATAAAAAGAAAAAGAAAATTTGTTGTTTTGTTGTGAAAATATAAAGTTTTCTCACTTCTCGATGAAATAAAGTCTGTTATTCACTCCAAAACAACAAATGTCCTCTATATATTATAGATTTGACTTAATATATCGCAATCAATACACTTTTCATGCGTATATCGAATATGATCATAAATGCTCGTTACACATAATGGGTAAATGGTCATTTAATATATGTTAGTAATTTAAATTTAATGTAGACTCAAATTATCTCCAATTACTTAAGTAGCAAAGTTAATAACTTGTTTAAACGCATGTTAACTGTCATTTGAATGTCCCCAACACTGAATTATGCCTATGTATAACCCAAGTAGAATGTTTACATTTAAGGGACTCACGCCATTATTTAAGTAGTTATTAAGCATACACATTATTGTCTCGATTTATCATTCCGACAACATTTTCACTTTATTAAATATGCCTACAGTTTTCGTTGTTCTATCTGACGTTATAATATCTTTAGTTAACTTTTAATACATTATTGATGCACTATTATCAACAGTTTGTAATATTGAAAAAAATAATGAAAAAATCATGTAACAATTGTTAACCATCATAATACGTCCCATTTTTCAAACCGGTGTATACAATTAACGAGACGCCGCAAGTTTAACAAAAAAGACTGGCGTGTGTCCTGTAATAATAGCATATGTCCCTTTAATAATAAACTAGACAAAGACTGGCGTATATCCCTTTAATAATACTGCACGAGACAAAGACTGGCGTATGATCCTTTAATAATAATCGACTCGAAAAAGACTGGCGTATGTCCCTTTAATAATAATAGATTAGAGACTGGCGTATATTCCTTTAATAATAGACTAGACCAGCGTTTGTCCCTTTAATAATAATATACTAGAAAAAAACTCGTGTATGACCCTTTAATAATAATAGACTAGATAGAGACTGGCGTATTCCCTTTAATAATAGACTAGAAAAAGTTTTGCGTCTGTTCCTTTAATACTATACTAAACAAAGAATGGCGCGTGTCTCTTTAATGATATACCAGAACAAGACTGGCGTATGACCCTTTAACAATAATATACTAGAAAAAGACTGGCGTATGTCCCTTTAATAACAGACTAATGGAGTGTGTCCCTTTAATAATAGACTAGACAGAGACTGGCGTGTGTCCCTTTTATAATAGACTGGCGTACGCCCCTTTAATAATATACTGGACAAAGACTGGGGTATGACCCTTTAATAATAGACTAGACAGAGACTGGCGTGTGTCCCTTTGATAATAGACTGGCGTATGTCCCTTTAATAATAGACTAGACAGAGACTGGCGCATGTTCCTTGAAATAATAGACTAGAAAGAGACTGGCGTATGTTACTTTAATAATAGACTGGCGTATGTCTCTTTAATAATATACAATACAGAGACTGGCGTGTGTCCCTTCATTAATAGACGCGTTTGCCACTTTAATAATAATAGACTAGACAAAGACTGGCGTATGTCCCTTTAATAATATACTAGAAAGAGACTGGGTTATGTCCTTTTAATAATAGACTCAAAAAAGACTGGCGTGTGTCCCTTTAATAATAGACTAGACAAAGACTGGCGTGTGTCCCTATAATAATAGACTAGAAAGAGACTGGCGTATGTCCCTTTAATAATAGACTAGGCAAAGACTGGCTTATTTTTCTTTAATAATAGACTTTAAAAAGACTGGCGTGTGTCCCTTTAATAATAGACTAGACAAAGAATGGCGTGTGTCCCTATAATAATAGACTAGAAAGAGACTGGCGTATGTTCCTTTAATAATAGACTAGACAAAGACGGACTTATTTCCCTTTAATAATAGACTTTAAAAAGACTGGCGTGTGTCCCTATAATAATAGACTAGAAAGAGACTGGCGTATGTCACTTTACTAATAGACTAGACAAAGACTGACGTATGTCCTTTTAATAATAGACTAGACAAAGACTGAAGTGTGTCCCTTTAATAATAGACTAGAAAGAGACTGGCGTATGTCCCTTTAATCATAGACTCAAAAAAGACTGGCGTGTGTCCCTTTAATAATAGACTTTACAAAGACTGGCGTGTGTCACTTTAATAATAGACTAGACAAAGACTGGCTTATTTCCCTTTAATAATATACTTTAAAAAGACTGGCGTGTGTCCCTTTAATAATAGACTAGAAAGAGACTGGTGTATGTCCCTTTAATATTATACAAGACAAAGACGGCATATGTCCCTTTAACAATAGAATAAAAAAAGACTGGTGTATGTATCTTTAATATTAGACTAGACAAAGATTGGCGTGTGTCCCTTTAATAATAGACTAAACACATACTGGTGTATGTCCCTTTAATAATAGAATGGAAAAAACAGGCGTATGATCCTTTAATAATATAATCGAAAGAGACTTGCGTATGTCTCTTTAATATTATACTAGACTAAGACTGGCGTGTGTCGCTATAATAATAGACTAGTAAGAGACTGGTGTATGTTTCTTTAATAATAGACCAGAAAGAGACTGGCGTATTTCCCTTTAATAATACACTAGACAAAGACTGGCGTGTGTCCCTATAATAATAGACTAAAAAGATACCCATATACGGCAAGATACACCGCAAGGGGCTTGTTATATTTGTTGGTGGAGGGACTATCAACCTTAGACTGGCGTGTGTCTCTTTAACAATACACTAGAAAGAGACTGGCGTATGTCCCTTTAATATTAGATTACAACAACTAGTCCCTTTAATAATAGTGTACAAAGAGACTGGCGTATGCCTCTTTAATAATAGACTAGAAAGAGACTGGCGTATGTCCCTTTAATAATAGACTCGAAAAAGACTGGTGTGTGTCCGTTAAATAATAGACTAGAAAGAGAGTGGCGTTTGTCCCTTTAATAATACTCGACTAGACAAAGACTGGCGTATGTCCCTTTAATATTAGATAACAACTAGACTGGTGTATGTCCCTTTAATAATAGACTAGAAAGAGACCGACGTATGTCCCTTTAATAATAGACTCGAAAAAGACTGGTGTGTGTCCCTTTAAAAATAGACTAGGAAGAGACTGGCATATGTCCCTTTACTAATAGATTATAATAAGACTGGCATATGTCCCTTTAATAATAGACTACACAAATACTGGCGTATGTCCCTTTAAATATATACTAGACAAAGACAGGCGTTTGTCCTTTAAATAACAATAGACTAGATAAAGACTGGCGTATGTCCCTTTAATAATAGACTAAAACAAGACTGGCGTATGTCCCTTTAATAATAGTGTACAAAGAGACTGGCGTATGTCCCTTTGATAACAGACAAGAAAGAGACTGGCATATGTACCTTCAATAATAGATTAGACAAAGACTGGCGTATGTACCTTTAATAATAAACTAGACAGAGACTGGCGTATGTCCCTTTAATAATATACTAGAATAAGGCTGGCGTGTGTCCCTTTACTAATAGAGTACAAAGAGGCTGGCGTATGTCCCTTTAATAACAGACAAGAAAGAGACTCGCATATGTACCTTTAATAATAGATTAGACAAAGACTGGCGTATGTACCTTTAATAATAGAACATACAGAGACAGGCGTATGCCCCTTTAATAATAGACTAGAATAAGACTGGCGTGTCCCTTTAATAATAGGTAAGAATAAGACTGAGGTATGTCCCTTTAATAGTAAACTAGACAAAGACTGCCGTAAGTCCCTTTAATAATAGACTAGACAAAGACTGGCATGTGTCACTTTAATAATAGACTAGAAAGAAACTGGCGTATGTCCCTTTAATGATAGTATAGACAGAGACTGGCGTATGTCCCTTTAATAATAGACTATAATAAGACTGGCGTGTGTCGCTTTATTAATAGACTAGAATAAGACTGGCGTATGCCCCTTTAATAATAGACTAGAGTAAGACTGGCGTGTGTCCTTTTAATAATAGGCTAGAATAAGACTGAGGTATGTCCCTTTAATAATAAACTAGACAAAGACTGCCGTAAGTCCCTTTAATAATAGACTAGACAAAGACTGGCATGTGTCACTATAAGAATAGACTAGAAAGAAACTGGAGTATGTCCCTTTAATAATAGACTAGACAGAGACTGGCGTATGTCCCTTTACTAATAGACTATAATAAGGCTGGCGTATGTCCCTTTACTAATAGACCAGAATAAGACTGGCGTATGTCCCTTTAATAATAGACTAGGCAAAGACTGGCGTACGTCCCTATAATAATACACTAGAAAGAGACTGGCGTATGTCCCTTTCATAATAATAGACTAGACAAAGACTGGCGTACGTCCCTTTAATGAGAGTTGCGTATGTCCCTTTAATAATACACTCCAAGAAGACTGGCGTATGTCCCTTTAATAATAGACTAGAAAGAGACTGGTGTATGTCCCTTTAATAATAGACTCGAAAAAGACTGGCGTGTATCCATTTAATAGTAGACTAGAAAGAGACTGGCGTACATTCCTTTAATAATAAAATAGAAAGAGACTGGCGTATGTCCCTTTAATAATAGAATAGACAAACACTGGCGTATGTCCCTTTAATAATATATTAGACAAAGACTGGCATGTGTCCCTTTAATAATAATAGACATGACAAAGACAGGCGTATGTCCCTTTAATAATAGATTAGAACAAGACTGGCGTATGTCCGTTTAATGATAGACAATAAATAGACTGGAGTATGTCCCTTTAATAATAGACTACAAGGAGACTGGCGTATTTCCCTTTAATAATAGACTACAAAGAGACTGGCGTATGTCCCTTTAATAATAGATTAGACAAAGACTGGCATACGTCCCTTTAATAATAGACTAGACAAAGACTGGCGTATGTCACTTTAATAATAGACTACATGAGACTGGCGAATGCCCTTTTAATAATAGTCTCAAAAAAGATTGGCGTGTGTCCCTTTAATAATAGTCTAGAGAGAGACTGGCGTATGTCCCTTTAATAATAGACTACAAAGAGACTGTATGTCCATTTAATAATAGACTAGAAAGAGACAGACGTATGTCCCTTTAATAATAGACTAGGCAAAGACTGGAGTATGTCCCTATAATAATAGACTAGAAAGAGACGGGCGTATGTCACTTTAATAATAATAGACTATACAAAGACTGGCGTATGTCCCTTTAATTAGACTAGCGCGTGTCCCTTAAATAATAGACTAGAAAGAGAGTGGCGTTTGTCCCTTTAATAATACTCGACTAGACAAAGACTGGCGTATGTCCCTTTAATATTAGATTACAACTAGACTGGTGTATGTCCCTTTAATAATAGACTAGAAAGAGACCGACGTATGTCCCTTTAATAATAGACTCGAAAAAGACTGGTGTGTGTCCCTTTAAAAATAGACTAGGAAGAGACTGGCATATGTCCCTTTACTAATAGATGATAATAAGACTGGCATATGTCCCTTTAATAATATACTACAGAAATACTGGCGTATGTCCCTTTAAATATATACTAGACAAAGACTGGAGTTTGTCCCTTTAATAACAATAGACTAGACAAAGACTGGCGTATGTCCCTTTACTAATAGACTAGAACAAGACTGGCGTATGCCCCTTTAATAATAGTGTACAAAGAGACTGGCGTATGTCACTTTAATACCAGACAAGAAAGAGAATGGCATATGTATCTTTAATAATAGATTAGACAAAGACTGGCGTATGTACCTTTAATAATAGACTAGACAGAGACTGGCGTATGTCCCTTTAATAATATAGTAGAATAAGACTGGCGTGTGTCCCTTTAATAATAGAGTACAAAGAGACTGGCGTATGTCCTTTTAATAACAGACAAGAAAGAGACTGGCATATGTACCTTTAATTTTAGATTAGACAAAGACTGGCGGATGTACCTTTAATAATAGACTAGACAGAGACTGGCGTATGCCCCTTTAATAATAGACTAGAATAAGACTGGCGTGTGTCCCTTTAATGGTAGAGTAGTATAAGACTGAGGTATGTCCCTTTAAAAATAGACTAAACAAAGACTGGCATGTGTCACTATAATAATAGACTAGAAAGAAACTGGCGTATGTCCCTTTAATAATAGACTCAATAGAGTAATACTGGCATGTGTCCCTTTAATAATTGACTAGAATAAAGACTGGCGTTTGTCCCTTTAATAATGGACTAGAATAAGACTGACGTATGTCCCTTTAATAATAGACTAGGCAAAGACTGGCGTACGTCCCTATAATAATAGACTAGAAAGAGACTGGCGTATATCCCTTTCATAATAATAGACTAGACAAAGACTGGCGTACGTCCCTTTAATCAAACTGGCTTTGTCCCTTTAATAATACACTTTTAGAAGACTGGCGTATGTCCCTTTAATAATAGACTAGAAAGAGACTGGCGTATGTCCCTTTTATAATAGAGTCGAAAAAGACTGGCGTGTATCCCTTTAATGGTAGACTAGAAAGAGACTGGCGTACGTTCCTTTAATAATAGACTAGAAAGAGACTGGCGTATGTCCCTTTTATAATAGATTAGACAAAGACTGGCGTATGTCCCTTTAATAATATATTAGACAAAGACAGGCGTATGTCCTTTTAATAATAGACTAGAACAAGACAGGCGTATGTCCGTTTAATGATAGACTACAAATAGACTTGCGTATGTCCCTTTAATAATAGACTACAAGGAGACTGGCGTATGTCCCTTTAATAATAGACTAGAAAGAGACTGGCGTATGTCCCTTTAATAATAGATTATAGGAAGACTGGCATATGTCCCTTTAATAATAGACTAGAAAAAGATTAGCGTATGTCCCTTTAATAATAGACTAGATAAAGACTGGCGTGTTTCCCTTTAATAATAGACTAGATAGAGACTGGCATTTGTCCCTTTAGTAATAATAGACTAGACAAAGACTGGATTATGTCCCTTTAATGATAGACTGCAAAGAGACTGGCGTATGTCCCTTTAATAATAGACTAGAATAATAATGGCGTGTGTCCTTTTAATAATAGACTAGAATAAAAAAAGAGTATAATAATGGACCTTTGGAAACGGCCGAGCACGACACATACGAAATATTGCAGTTTCGGTTTGATTGAGACTGTCCATGAGCGGTAGTGAAATATGCTAGCTACCGCTCACGCCCGACATACACTGAAACATGGCTTGGCCTAATTAGCCTGTCCTGGCCTGGCCTGGCCTGGCCTAAGATAAACTGGTCCCTTGGGGCTAGTTTAGGTCAGGCCAAGGAGTCATGGGTTCAAAACTGGGGTTAATGTTTGCTATTCAAGGTCATTTATGTTATTTCTACACGGTCAGTGGCTCACGTTAAGGTCAGCACCTCACTCATGGGACAATGCAGCTGTACAGAGTATGTTAGGAATTGTACACCTTGTGAGGGTCATTCAAAAATAATAATTTGATATCATGTTGATTGTTGAAGCAACACATTTTTGTCTTCATATGATAAAATGCAACCAGTTTATAATGTAATGGAAACATGATTTTATTAATGTGAAATAGACAATTGACATGAAATAATGGAAACAATTATAATTTCTAAGCAAGTAACTTCAAGCGCTTAATGCAACAATCACATTATTATAGCATTTAAAACATATTCCTTTTTGTTGTTGGAATAATTACAGTGCGTTTTATATTTTGAACTTTGAACAAGTTCGCATGAATTAACCAAATGCATATGAAGTTGCAATCCTCAGGAACAAGCCACCACACAATACAATTATAACACAATACAAACATATTTAGTTCATATACACATATATACATGTCTATATATTGGCTCATACAATTGTGTTTATTTTTATTTTTCTACATTATATCTGTTTATTCATGAACCTGCTTATGGCTGGCTTATTGCATTCTGAATCATGAAACTTAATGAAACTTAAAACTATTAAAATCAATTATTATTTTTCAACAAATGTGCACATGCGTATTTTAGTTTTTTTAAGAAAATACAAGCGGATTTGCTTATATACTCATCTTCTGTTTTATAATGCATTATACTTATATGCATGTATAACAGTCTATTAAACCATCAAATGTGAGTGACAGGGAAGCATGCTAGTGTTGCAGATTAATGGGCAATTATCGCTGTATGTGGTCATTATTTGCCATGCACTTGTCGGCAAAGTTGATACACACAAGAAGTAGTGTATTTATCTGCATAAAAAGTGTAGAAGAGATAATGAATTAACGTATGGTTTTATATTTAAAATCAACATACAATTGTATGTTAGCATATACCTATAAAGTCCATGATGCTAGTTTATGCAGCTAATAAATGCAAAGTAAATCAAGATTTCCCTCAATAAATGCCAATTTTGATGTCGTTGTTTTTAGCTTAAAGAGACATCTCTAGTTTAAAGAGTCATCTCGCTAGCTTAACGGGACATCTCTCTAGCTTAAAGGGACATATCTCTAGCTTATAGAGACATCTTTCTGACATCTAAAGAGACATCTCTCTAGCTCAAAAGGACATCTCTCTAGCTTAAAGAGACATCTCTCCAGCAAAAAGGAACATCTCTATAGCTTAAAGAGACATCTTTCTAGATTAAAGAGACATCTCTCTAGTTTAAAGAGACATCTCTCTAGATTAAAGAGACATCTCCCTAGCTTAAAGGGACATCTCTCTAGCTTAAAGGGACATCTCTCTAGCTTAAAGAGACATCTTTCTAGTTTACAGAGACATCTCTCTAGTTTAAAGAGACATCTCTATAGCTTAAAGAGATACCTCTCTAGATAAAAAGGACATCTCTGTAGCTTAAAGAGACATCTTTCTAGATTAAAGAGAAATCTCTAGTTTAAAGAAAAATCACTATAGTTTAAAGAGACATCTCTCTAGTTTAAAGAGTCATCTCTCTAATTTAATCTATAGCTAAAAGAGACATCTTTCTAGATTAAAGAGACATCTCTCTAGTTTAAAGAGACATCTCTCTAATTTAATCTATAGCTTAAAGAGACATCTTTCTAGATTAAAGAGACATCTCTCTAGTTTAAAGAGACATCTCTCTAGCTTAAAGAGACATCTCCATATGTTAAAGGGACATCTCTCTAGCTTAAAGGGACATCTCTAGCTTAAAGAGACATCTCTCTAGTTTAAAGAGACATCTCTCTAGCTTAATAGGACATCTCTCAAGCTTAAAGAGACATCTCTCTAGCTTAAAGGGACATCTCTCTAGATTAAAGAGACATCTTTTTAGTTTACAGAGACATCTCTCTAGTTTAAAGAGACATCTCTATAGCTTAAAGAGATTCATTTCTAGCTTAAAGGGACATCTCTCTAGCTTAAAGAGACATTTTTCTAGATTATAGAGACATCTCTAGTTTAAAGAGAAATCACTATAGTTTAAAGAGACATCTCTCTAATTTAAAGAGGCATATTTCTAGCTTAAAGGGACATCTCTGTAGCTTAAAGAGACATCTCTCTTGTTTAAAGAGAAATCACTCTAGTTTAAAGAGACATCTCTCTAGTTTAAAGAGACATCTCTCTAGTTTAAAGAGACATCTTTCTAGCTGAAAGGGATATCTCTGTAGCTTAAACAGACATCTTTCTAGTTTACAGAGACATCTCTCTAGCTTAAAGAGACGTCTCTCTAGTTTAAAGCGAAAAATCACTCTAGTTTAAAGAGACATCTCTCTAGTTTAAAGAGAGACATCTTTCTAGCTGAAAGAGACATCTCTGTAGCTTAAAGAGACATCACTCTAGTTTAAAGAGAAATCACTATAGTTTACAGAGACATCTCTCTAGATTAAAGAAACATCTCTCTAGCGTGAATGGACATCTCTCTAGCTTAAAGAGGTGTCTTTCTAGTTTAAAGGGTCATCTCTCTAGCTTAAAAAGACATCTTTCTAGTTTACAGAGACATCTCTCTAGTTTAAAGAGACATCTCTATAGCTTAAAGAGATATCTCTATAGCTTAAAGAGTCATTTCTCTAATTTAAAGAGGCATATTCTAGCTTAAAGGGACATCTCTGTGGCTTAAAGAGACATCTTTCAAGCTGAAAGGGACATCTCTGTAGCTTAAAGAGACATCTTATTAGTTTACAGAGACATCTCTCTATCTCTCTAGCTTGAAGGAACATCTCTCTAGCTTAAAGAGACGTCTTTCTAGTTCAAAGAGACATCTCCATAGTTGAAAGAAGCATCTTTCTAGCTTAAAGGGACATCTATGTAGCTTAAAGAGACATCTCTCTAGTTTAAAGAGGCATCTCTCTACTTTAAAGAGGCATCTGTCTACTTTAAAGAGACATCTTTCTAGCTGAAAGGGACATCTCTGTAGCTTAAAGAGACATCTCTCTATTTTAAAGAGAAATCACTCTAGTTTAAGGAGACATCTTTCTAGCTTAAAGAGGCGTCTTTCTAGTTTAAAGGGTCATCTCTCTAGCTTAAAAAGACATCTCTCTAGTTTAAAGAGACATTTCTCTAACTTAAAGAGACATATCTCTAGAGTTTAAAGAGACATCTCTCTATCTTAAAGAGACATCTCTCTAGTTTAAAGAGACATCTCTCTAGCTTAAAGAGACATCTTTGCATAAATCGCATAAACCGCTTAGCTGATTTTAACTAAACTTCACATGGATGATCCTAAGGTCATTGCTGTCAAATTTATACGAATTAGGACAATGCGACATCCAAGATGGCCACCATTACCATATATGGTCAAAACAGCTTATTATCAAGAACCACTGAACATATTTTGACAGTTTTTCTTCATTAATGATCGCCAAGACTATATAAAGTGTACAAATGAAGTTCCCAGGGTCACCAAAACAGATTTTTTTAACAACTTATCGGTAAAACACTTTTTTTTCTCTGAAACCACAAGGCACATAGCTCTCATATATTACATGTAGCATCAGCTTTTGATCTTATATCAAGTTTGTTCAAATGGTGACCCTGGGGTCAAACCTGGCCCGCCCCAGAGTTACAATGTTTTGCATAGACATATAATCAACAGTTGCTCCCAACAAGGGTAGAGACAATAAAATGTTGCATTTTGTTGACTTAAAAAATATTATTTTACTGAAAATCATAAATTGGCTCAGTGGTGCCATTGGTAGACCAAAGCGGCAGACCCTGTTCTAAAATAGTTTTGAAATATGGAATCTTATAGACAAAACAAAACTCATTTTTTCTCTCATTACTATCAACATAACATGATATTTTTCCCTAAACAGTTATTTAATTAAAGATTCCATAGTTTTCTAAAAGAAAACAATATATGCAAAATCATTCTGAAATAAAGTTTAAATGTACATGCTTTAGAATAATAAAGAACTGGGACTTAATAGTGGTTTGATGATCCCAGCAATCATTCATTATTGTAACTTGTTTACAATTCTAGGGAGCTGACCCTGATCTGACCAGACAGAACCCATTAATGTCCCATCACCTTGAACTACATTTAGAGTTACAAGGTGATTATAATTCGGCCAAATAGTTATCTGGTAAAGCAATACGATAGCAACAGGACACACTTTTAAACACTTAAATATTTTCATTGTTTAAGGCTCTTCAAGCAAATCACAGCTATCTAATATTGACCTTCATTTTTAAGGTCGACTAGTATTCTCACTTTCATGTGCTGTTTAACATTTGCCACCAACACGTTGCATAAACCAACGGTTATTACCACTTTTCAACATGTCTTGGTCATGTGAAAATCTATTTAAATAAGACACAAAGGTCATTATATCCCACATTAATCTTATTTTTAAATATGGTTCGCATAATTTACTTTTATGACTAAACAATGAAGGCCAAACTAACCAAATTTTGTAAAATGAGTTGTGCGCGTTGAAAATTGTCACCGAAGGACCATTTTCAAAGATTTTAGATATGGTAACCTTGAAATTCAGTTTTTAATGTCAGAATATACAAATGCCCATTGTTGAGGTAAAAGGACAGATATGCTAAGGTTTGACCTGATAGCTCTTATAGTTTTCGCGTAATCAATGTGGTTCGGGAAAACAAATTCAAAGTGAAATAAAAAAGATCATATCAACCAACATCTGTTGATATCAGTTGCTATCATAATTAAAAGCACATTTGAATGTGAACACTGCCTCTATTAAAATACCACATGCTCTTAGACTATACACCATTTGAGTTCCCAAGTGTATTGTGTTTTTGTTTATTGAAAATGCACCTGTATTTGTTTGTCCCATTAGTGGTCTCTTAATAAATATTTGACTAAAGTTCATTTCATCTGCCCACCAATATGCATCAATCATTATATCCATTATATATACAATAAAAAGTATGTATTACCAACCCCTTAGGTAATATATGCAATCAAATACTATATAGAGTATATTACACTACACACCCTACCATCCAGCAGCCCATCCACCCTACCAAAATGGAACCACTCACCCTTTCAACCATCCATCCACCTATCCATTTGCCCACTACCTATTCAATTTTATTTACCATCCATCCACCATCTATCTCACCTTTCCAAAAATATTGTACCAACATATCCTTAACTTATTTATTGAATCATTATCATTGCATTAATATATTGTTGTATATCCTACCATTTATTTATAAACCACTCAATCGTATTATCAATTTCAAACATTAATTTATTTTATTATTCATATCATCCTTATATATTATTGTATGCCCATTTGCACAAGTTTATGTTCCTTCCTTCTTAACGTTAAGCACTGACATAGCATAACCAATGCTAATTCAATGCAATCAAATATAGTTATCTGAAGTTTAGACCTTTGTGAATGCCCCTCATTGTGAAGTTGGTCAATCGACCTGACTAAGGACAATAACTGGAACAATAACAATTAAGGTAAACAAGTTTTAGGCCAGGCCAGGCCAGGCCAATGAGGCCAGGCTAGTTAGGCCAAGCCATGTTTCAGTGTATGCCCTCACGCCCTCTAGCCCCCGGTTAAGCAGAACTCAACATTCATAAAATCAATAATACACAATTTTAACCATCCCGAAGATGGCATGCATACGGCGGTGGACATGGAGTTAATTGCTCCCCCATGTCGTACGGCGTATGGTCCCAGTATCTAATAAAATTAAATGCCCCGAAGAGCGAAATAAACATAATGGAATTTAGTTGGGAGCAGCGGTTATGAAGCCTGCGTATCACAAGTAACAGCCAAAAGACTAAATTAAAAAGCAGACAACATATCCTATAAGTGGTTAAACAATACCCATAGCCTATTATCGGCCGGAGTAGTGGAACCACCGAATCAAAAATTAAGTAAGAAAACAGAAGAATTTGAAAATGTACCACCGATAACTAAATATAAGTATAGGGCTCAGCGATCTCTAAAGATCGAATGAATAACAGTACTGATTGCAAGAGCGGGGAGACGTTTTACTGCCGCCACACTATATATAAGACTGGCGTATGTCCATTTACTAATATACTAACTAAGACTGGCATATGTCGCTTTAATAATAGACTAGAATAAGACTGGCGTATGTCCCTTTAATAATAATAATAGACTAGACAAAGATTGGCGTATGTCCCTTTAATAATAGACTACATAGAGACTTCTTGCGTATGACCCTTTAATAATAGACTAGAAAAAGACTGGCGTGTGTCCCTTTAGTAATAGACTAGAAAGAGACTGGAGTTTGTCCCTTTAATAATAATAATCGACTAGACAAAGACTGGCGTATGTCCCTTTAATATTAGATTACTACTAGACTAGCGTATGTCCCTTCAGTAATAGACTAGAAAGAGACTGGCGTATGTCCCTTTAATAATAGACAAGACAAAGACTGGCGTATGTCCCTTTAATAATAGACTACAAAGAGACTGGCGTATGTCCTTTAAATAATTTACCAGAAAGAGAATGGCGTATGTCCTTTTAATAATATACTATAATAAGACTGGCGTGTGTCCCTTTAATAATAGACTAAAATAAGACTGGCGTATGCAGTGTTTCTGCAGGTCTCAATTTTTTAGGGGTCATCCTTGACCTCCTATGGAATAAACTGGGGTCATTTTGTAAATATAGGGGTCATATTTTTTGGACATGCATTTTGATGAATAGACCATGTGATGTCAGATTAATTGATTAGAAATCTTCGGTGGATTGGTCAGCAAAAAAAGAAGATATTATTTCTCTTGTATAATTAATAGACTAATTATCAAATTCAAGGACCTTAAATGATATTTTGTCACGATCAAGTACATTTAAAGGACTTTTTAAGGCTGGAGTGTATTTAAGGACTTTTAAAGGCTACTTCTGAAATTTAAGGACGTTTTAAGGCTGTATGAACCTTGTGAAATTATAAGATGTAATATGATCGATATGACGATGACAATAACATGAAAGTACAGGTATTAGTTTTTCCTATTCTAAAAATAGACCAAGATGTTAATAGACGTGATTCCTTACATTTGAAGCTTTTCAATATAGTATTACGTCGATAATTTGATGAGTATTTCACTTCTAGCCTAGTCAATTAAATGCACAAGTTAATTTATGTCGCGTCGCCAATTTTTTTAGTGCGTCAAAATCAAAAGAAACGCGCTCTCGCAAAAACACTGGCATATGTCCCGTTACTAATAGACCAGAATAAGACTGGCGTATGTCCCTTTAAAAATAGACTAGGCAAAGACTGGCGTACGTCCCTCTTATAATAGACCAGAAAGAGACTGGCGTATGTCCTTTTAAAAATAGACTAGGCAAAGACTGGCGTACGTCCCTATAATAATAGATCAGAAAGAGACTTGCGTATGTCCCTTTCATAATAATAGACTAGACAAAGACTGGCGTACGTCCCTTTAATAGGACTGAAGTATGTCCCTTTAATAATACACTTCAAGAAGACTGGCGTATGTCCCTTTAATAATAGACTCGAAAAAGACTGGCGTGTGTCACTTTAATAATAGACTAGAAAGAGACTGGCGTATGCACCTTTAATAATAGATAAGACAAAGACTGGCGTATGCCCCTTTAATAATATATTAGACAAAGACTGGCTTGTGTCCCTTTAATAATAATAGACAAGACAAAGACAGGCGTATGTCCCTTTAATAATAGACTAGAACAAGACTGGCGTATGACGCTCAATGATAGACTTCAAATAGACTGGCGAATGTCCCTTTAATAATAGACTACAAGGAGACTGGCGTATGTCCCTTTAATAATAGACTAGATAAAGACTAGCGTGTGTCCCTTTAATAATACACTAGAAAAATACTGGCGTGTGTCCCTTTAATAATAGACTAGAAAGAGACTGGCGTATGTCCCTTTAATAATAGACTAGAATAAGACTGGCGTATGTCCCTTAAATAATAATAAGCGTATGTCCCTTAAATAATAATAATATACTAGAAAAAGACTGGCGTATGTCCCTTTAATAATAGTTATATACTAGAAAAACACTGGCGTATGTCCCTTTAATAATAGACTACATAGAGACTGGCGTAAGACCCTTTAATAATAGACAAGAAAAAGACTTGCGTGTGTCCCTTTAATACTAGTCTAGAAAGAGACTGGCGTTTGTCCCTTTAATAATAATCTACTAGACAAAGACTGGCGTATGTCCCTTTAATATTAGATTACAAATAGACTGGCATATGTCCCTTTAATAAAAGATTAGAAAGAGACTGGCGTATGTCCCTTTAATAATATACTAGACAAAGACTGGCGTATGAGCCTTTAATAATAGACTAGACAAAGACTGGCGTATGTCAGTCTTGGACATGGAGTTAATTGCTCCCCCATGTCGTACGGCGTATGGTCCCAGTATCTAATAAAATTAAATGCCCCGAAGAGCGAAATAAACATAATGGAATTTAGTTGGGAGCAGCGGTTATGAAGCCTGCGTATCACAAGTAACAGCCAAAAGACTAAATTAAAAAGCAGACAACATATCCTATAAGTGGTTAAACAATACCCATAGCCTATTATCGGCCGGAGTAGTGGAACCACCGAATCAAAAATTAAGTAAGAAAACAGAAGAATTTGAAAATGTACCACCGATAACTAAATATAAGTATAGGGCTCAGCGATCTCTAAAGATCGAATGAATAACAGTACTGATTGCAAGAGCGGGGAGACGTTTTACTGCCGCCACACTATATATAAGACTGGCGTATGTCCATTTACTAATATACTAACTAAGACTGGCATATGTCGCTTTAATAATAGACTAGAATAAGACTGGCGTATGTCCCTTTAATAATAATAATAGACTAGACAAAGATTGGCGTATGTCCCTTTAATAATAGACTACATAGAGACTTCTTGCGTATGACCCTTTAATAATAGACTAGAAAAAGACTGGCGTGTGTCCCTTTAGTAATAGACTAGAAAGAGACTGGAGTTTGTCCCTTTAATAATAATAATCGACTAGACAAAGACTGGCGTATGTCCCTTTAATATTAGATTACTACTAGACTAGCGTATGTCCCTTCAGTAATAGACTAGAAAGAGACTGGCGTATGTCCCTTTAATAATAGACAAGACAAAGACTGGCATATGCCCCTTTAATAATAGACTAGACAAAGACTGGCGTATGTCCCTTTAATAATAGACTACAAAGAGACTGGCGTATGTCCTTTAAATAATTTACCAGAAAGAGAATGGCGTATGTCCTTTTAATAATATACTATAATAAGACTGGCGTGTGTCCCTTTAATAATAGACTAAAATAAGACTGGCGTATGCAGTGTTTCTGCAGGTCTCAATTTTTTAGGGGTCATCCTTGACCTCCTATGGAATAAACTGGGGTCATTTTGTAAATATAGGGGTCATATCTTTTGGACATGCATTTTGATGAATAGACCATGTGATGTCAGATTAATTGATTAGAAATCTTCGGTGGATTGGTCAGCAAAAAAAGAAGATATTATTTCTCTTGTATAATTAATAGACTAATTATCAAATTCAAGGACCTTAAATGATATTTTGTCACGATCAAGTACATTTAAAGGACTTTTTAAGGCTGGAGTGTATTTAAGGACTTTTAAAGGCTACTTCTGAAATTTAAGGACGTTTTAAGGCTGTATGAACCTTGTGAAATTATAAGATGTAATATGATCGATATGACGATGACAATAACATGAAAGTACAGGTATTAGTTTTTCCTATTCTAAAAATAGACCAAGATGTTAATAGACGTGATTCCTTACATTTGAAGCTTTTCAATATAGTATTACGTCGATAATTTGATGAGTATTTCACTTCTAGCCTAGTCAATTAAATGCACAAGTTAATTTATGTCGCGTCGCCAATTTTTTTAGTGCGTCAAAATCAAAAGAAACGCGCTCTCGCAAAAACACTGACATATGTCCCGTTACTAATAGACCAGAATAAGACTGGCGTATGTCCCTTTAAAAATAGACTAGGCAAAGACTGGCGTACGTCCCTCTTATAATAGACCAGAAAGAGACTGGCGTATGTCCTTTTAAAAATAGACTAGGCAAAGACTGGCGTACGTCCCTATAATAATAGACCAGAAAGAGACTTGCGTATGTCCCTTTCATAATAATAGACTAGACAAAGACTGGCGTACGTCCCTTTAATAGGACTGAAGTATGTCCCTTTAATAATACACTTCAAGAAGACTGGCGTATGTCCCTTTAATAATAGACTCGAAAAAGACTGGCGTGTGTCACTTTAATAATAGACTAGAAAGAGACTGGCGTATGCACCTTTAATAATAGATAAGACAAAGACTGGCGTATGCCCCTTTAATAATATATTAGACAAAGACTGGCTTGTGTCCCTTTAATAATAATAGACAAGACAAAGACAGGCGTATGTCCCTTTAATAATAGACTAGAACAAGACTGGCGTATGTCCGCTCAATGATAGACTTCAAATAGACTGGCGAATGTCCCTTTAATAATAGACTACAAGGAGACTGGCGTATGTCCCTTTAATAATAGACTAGATAAAGACTAGCGTGTGTCCCTTTAATAATACACTAGAAAAAGACTGGCGTGTGTCCCTTTAATAATAGACTAGAAAGAGACTGGCGTATGTCCCTTTAATAATAGACTAGAATAAGACTGGCGTATGTCCCTTAAATAATAATAAGCGTATGTCCCTTAAATAATAATAATATACTAGAAAAAGACTGGCGTATGTCCCTTTAATAATAGTAATATACTAGAAAAACACTGGCGTATGTCCCTTTAATAATAGACTACATAGAGACTGGCGTAAGACCCTTTAATAATAGACAAGAAAAAGACTTGCGTGTGTCCCTTTAATACTAGTCAAGAAAGAGACTGGCGTTTGTCCCTTTAATAATAATCTACTAGACAAAGACTGGCGTATGTCCCTTTAATATTAGATTACAAATAGACTGGCATATGTCCCTTTAATAAAAGATTAGAAAGAGACTGGCGTATGTCCCTTTAATAATATACTAGACAAAGACTGGCGTATGAGCCTTTAATAATAGACTAGACAAAGACTGGCGTATGTCCCTTTAATAATAGACTAGACAAAGACTGTCGTATGTCCCTTTAATAATAGACTAGACACAGACTGGCGTATGTCCCTTTAATAATAGACTAGACAAAGACTGGCGTATGTCCCTTTAATAATAGACTAGAAAGAGACTGGCGTATGTGCCTTTAATAATAGACTAGACAAACACTGGCGTATGTGCCTTTAATAATAGACTAGACAAAGACTGTCGTATGTGCCTTTAATAAAAGACTAGACAAAGACTATGTCCTTTAAATAATAGACTAGACAAAGACTGGCGTATGTCCCTTTAATAATAGACCAGACAAAGACTGGCGTATGTCCCTTGAATAATAGACTAGACAAAGACTGGCGTGTGTCCCTTTAATAATAGACTAGACAAAGACTGGCATATGTCCCTTTAATAATGGACTAGACAAAGACTGGCGAATGTCCCTTTAATAATATACTAGACAAAGACTGACGTATGTCCCTTTCATAATAAACTAGACAAAGGCTGGCGTATGTCCCTTTAATAATAGATTAGAAAGAGACTGGCGTATGCCCCTTTAATATTAGACTAGACAAAGACTGGCGTATGTGCCTTTAATAATAGACTAGACAAAGACTGGCGTATGTCCCTTTAATAATAAACTAGACAAAGACTGGCGTATGTCCCTTTAATAATAGACTAGACAAAGACTGGCGTATGTCCCTTTAATAATAGACCAGACAAAGACTGGCGTATGTCCCTTTAATAATAGACCAGACAAAGACTGGCGTATGTCCCTTTAATAATAGACCAGACAAAGACTATCGTATGTCCCTTTAATAATAGAATAGACAAAGACTGGCGTATGTCCCTTTAATAATAGACTAGACAAAGACTGGCGTATGTCCCTTTAATAATAGACTAGACATATACTGGCGTATGTCCCTTTAATAATAGACTAGACAAAGACTGGCGTATGTGCCTTTAAAAATAGACTAGACAAAGACTGGCGTAAATCTCTTTAATAATAGACTAGAAAGTGACTGGCGTATGTGCCTTTAATAATAGACTAGACAAAGTATGGCGTATGTGCCTTTAATAATAGATTAGTCAAAGACTGGCGTATGTGCCTTTAATAATAGACTAGACAAAGTCTGGCGTATATGCCTTTAATAATAGACTAGACAAAGTCTGGCGTATGCCCCTTTAATAATAGACTAGTCAAAGACTGGCGTATGTGTCTTTAATAATAGACTAGACAAAGTATGGCGTATGTGCCTTTAATAATATATTAGACAAAGACTGGCGTATGTGCCTTTAATAATAGACTAGACAAAGTCTGGCGTATATGCCTTTAATAATAGACTAGACAAAGTCTGGCGTATGCCCCTTTAATAATAGACTAGACAAAGACTGGCGTATGTCCCTTTAATAATAGACTAGAGAAAGACTGGCGTATGTGTCTTTAATAATAGACTAGACAAAGTATGGCGTATGTGCCTTTAATAATAGATTAGACAAAGACTGGCGTATGTGCCTTTAATAATAGACTAGACAAAGTCTGGCGTATATGCCTTTAATAATAGACTAGACAAAGTCTGGCGTATGCCCCTTTAATAATAGACTAGACAAAGACTGACGTATGTCCCTTTAATAATAGACTAGACAAAGTATGGCGTATGTGCCTTTAATAATAGATTAGACAAAGACTGGCGTATGTGCCTTTAATAATAGACTAAACAAAGTCTGGCGTATATGCCTTTAATAATAGACTACAAAGAGACTGGCGTATGCCCCTTTAATAATGGACTAGAAAGAGACTGGCGTATGTCCTTTAAATAATAGACTAGATAAAGACTGGCGTATGTGCCTTTAATGATAGACTACAAAGAGACTGGCGTATGCGCCTTTAATAATAGACTAGAAAGAGACTGGCGTATGTCCCTTTAATAATAGATTAGACAAGACTGGCGTATGTCCCTTTAATAATAGACTTGAAAAAGACTGGCGTGTGTCCCGTTAATAATAGACTAGAAAGAGACTGGCGTATGTCCCTTTATAATAGACTGGCGTATGTCCCTTTACTAATAGACTAAATAAGACTGGCTATGTCCCTTTAATAATAGACTAGACAAAGACTGGCGTATGTCCCTTTAATAATAGAATAAACAAAGACTGACGTGTGTCCGTATAATAATAGACTAGAAAGAGACTGGAATATGTCACTTTAATAATAATAGACTAGACAAAGACTTTCGTATGACCCTTTAATAAGACTGGCGTATGTGCCTTGGATAATACACTTCAAGTGACAGGCGTATGTCCCTTTAAAAATAGACTACAAAGAGACTGGCGTATGGCCCTTTAATAATAGACTCGAAAAAGACCGGCGTGTGTCCCTTTAATAATAGACTAGAAAGAGACTGGCGTATGTCCCTTTAATAATAGACTAGAATAAGAATGGCGTATGTCCCTTTAATAATAATCTATAATAAGACTGGCGTATGTCCCTTTACTAATATACTAGATTAGACTGGCATATGTCCCTTTAATAATATACTAGAATAATACTGGCGTATGTCCCTTTAATAATAATAATAGACTAGACAATGACTGGCGTATGTCCCTTTAATAATAGACTACAAGAGACTGACGTATGACCCTTTAATAATAGACTAGAAAAAGACTGGCGTGTGTCCCTTTAATAATAGACTTGAAAGAGACTGGCGTTTGTTCCTTTAATAATACTCGAGTAGACAAAGACTGGCGTATGTCCATTTAATATTATATTACAACTAGACTGGCGTATGTCCCTTTAGTAATAGTCTAGAAAGAGACTGGCGTATGTCCCTTTAATAATATACTAGAATAAGACGGCGTATGTCACTTTAATAATAGACTAGACAAAGACTGGCGTATGTCCTTTTAATTATAGGCTAGAAAGATACTGGCGTATGTCCCTTTAATATTAGACTAGGCAAAGACTGGCGTATGTCCCTTTTAATAATAGATTAGAGAAAGACTGATGTATGTCCCTTTAATAATAGACAAGACAAAGACTGGCGTATGTCCCTTTAATAATAGACTAGAAAGAGACTGGCGTTTGTCCCTTTAATAATAACAGACCAGACAAAAATTGACATTTGTCTCTTTAATAATACACTAGAACAAGACTGGCGTATGTCCCTTTAATAATAGACTAGAAAGGAACTGGCGTATTTCCCTTTAAAAATAGACTAGAAAGAGACTGGCGTATGTCCCTTGAATAATAGACTCGAAAAATACTGGCGTGTGTCCTTTTAATAACATACTAGAAAGAGACTTGCGTATGTCCCTTTAATGATATACTAAAATAAGACTGACGTATGTCCCTTTAATAATAGACTAGAATAAGACTGACGTGTGTCCCTTTAATAATAAACTAAAAAGCATATATAATATAAGCAAAACATTAAGAAGTTCATAATATCTCACTGACAACATAATCAAAGTAATAAAACCTACGGACAAATATGGTGTACGATCAGGTTCATAATTATTTCATTAGTCATGTTAGTATGATACTATATTTTTGAGCATGATACTGTCTTTTTTTTTACTATCATTCAGAGGTTTACAGTATCATAAAAATCATTAAATATCATACTAACATCTACAATAATGACCCCCGCGGTACGTAACGCATGGTAAGGTTAATTCGTATAATACAATATCATACTCCGTAAGTTCGGTATCATGCTAAATAACTTGAATATGATAGTAACAAAGACAGAATCATACTCCGTAAGTTCGGTACGTGAGTATGATAGTAACAAAGACAGAATCAAACTCAAAAATATATTAGTATCAATAATTCTATACCTAGTATCTTCATTTTCCTAAATGGAATACAAAACCTTGTATCACCTCTAGAGGTTTTCTAAAGGAACCTCTCATTCACAAATAGATTGGAATGTTGGGGATTGCCCAGCTAGTAATTCAATAAGAACAACGGATGTTTCAACATGAAATGTGAACTATCAGAATACTTGTTTGTGCATTGTGAGCAGTGTGAGTTAATTAATTAATTGAACATTATCTATATGTCAGTTGGTAAATTCACCAGCATTTAAATTTAATGTTTACCCATGTGTAATGAACACATGTGTAGTTTGTTGCAATGTAATTTACACGTTTTTATGTTTATCCTGTTGGTGGTTTTCAGTTATTTTGCTTTAAATAACACAAATTTGTTTTTTTGATACATGTATTCTATATTAATGATATTTAAAGTGGTATATAATGAAAGTATCGTTACCATAGTAACTTGTTCTGGAAGTTTGTATTACCTCTCGTAGGTAAATTCCAGATCAGGATCGCACTCGAGGCTATCTAGCATTTACCTACTCTTGTTAAAACAAACTTCCAGAACAAGTTACTATACTAATACTCCTATTGTATCATACTAATGACATAATTATGGCCCTGACCGTACACCATAAACAACTGCATTTCTGGTCATGATTTCCTGGTAACAAATACGTTCCCTCTAAAACGTCTTCCAAATGTTCAGGAAACCGAGAAGTAAGGTGCTGTATTACGTGGTCTAAAAATGGATAGAAGTGATTAAGCTTAAAATGGTCCAGCAGCTGTACTTATGTATTTTCACCGGCATTTGCCCTGTGTTTTTGTCTATCAACGATCCGTGGTTTCCCTGGCACTATATTTATTTGTGCAGCTATTCTCACAGACCTGTCATAAATCTTTTTCAAACGAGTCGGATTTGGATCTTATAGTTTTGAGAATATCAGCAAGATTGTTAGCTTCAGTGTGAGCCCGTAACAAGTCACAATCTTTGGCTTGCAAGTTCACAGACAGTGGCCTTATAAATGCCAATATATATTGCGTCAAGCATGCCACAACAATAAACTCGAAGCTCTCCATTGACCTTAAATAACTTGACGCATCAGAAGCTGACTGACCAGATGATTCATCCCTAATATCACTAAGAGCGTCGTATATTTGTTCATAATGAACTAACAGGGCGCTAATGGAGTCTACTGTTGAAAACCATCTCGTATCCGAGAGTGTAGGTAGAGTCTGCCTTTTTGAAGCACATTGAAATATGACAGGCCCATTGAAGTATAAAATGTGATGCCATAATTATATTACTTAATAATGCGCAGGTCAATGGTCAGATAAAAGGAGATGCTACTACATCACTAAAACAAGACTGCTCAGGTTCAATGTAAACATAAAAGGCGATAACCATATATCACTAAAAGAGTATGAGAGTGGACCTTTGGAAACAGCCGAACACGATAAATACGAAATATTGCAGTCTCGGTTCATGAACGGTAATGAAATATGCTTGCTACCGTACACGCCGCCAAGCCCCGGGGTAAGCAAATATCAATACTAATAAATCAATGGTCAGATAAAAGGAGATGCTACTACATCACTAAAACAAGACTGCTCAGGTTCAATGTAAACATAAAAGGCGATAACCATATATCACTAAAAGAGTATGAGAGTGGACCTTTGGAAACAGCCGAACACGATAAATACGAAATATTGCAGTCTCGGTTCATGAACGGTAATGAAATATGCTTGCTACCGTACACGCCGCCAAGCCCCGGGGTAAGCAAATATCAATACTAATAAATCAATAGTACAGAATGTTAACCATCCCGAAGATGTCATGCATATGGCGGTGGACTACTGCTCAGGTTCAAGTTAAAAATAAAAGGCGATAACCATATATCACTAAAACAATACTGCCAAGGTTCAAGATAAAATAAAAGGCGATCATCATATGTCACTAAAATAATACTGCCCTGGTTCAAGGTAAAACAAAAAGGCGATAACCATATATCACTAAAACAATACTGCCCAGGTTCAAGATAAAATAAAAGGCGATCATCATATATCACTAAAATAATACTGCCCTGGTTCAAGGTAAAATAAAAGGCGATAAACATATATCACTAAAACAATACTGCCCAGGTTCAAGATAAAATAAAAGGCGATCATCATATATCACTAAAACAATACTGCCCTGGTACAAGATAAAATAAAAGGCGATCATCATATATCACTAAAACAATACTGCCCAGGTTCAAGATAAAATAAAAGGCGATCATCATATATCAATAAAACAATACTGCCCAGGTTCAAGGTAAAATAAAAGGCGATAAACACATATCACTAAAACAATACTGCCCAGAGTGTTAATGTCAATGATAGCTCGGACAAGTTTGAAAAACAGCCAGATCGGACCAGTAACAGAGGAGTTATGGCCCTTGATTAGTTAAAGATGCTATATTTTGCCTCGTTAAGACGATAGGGCCTTCCTTTTTCGTCCGATCTTTACCAACCTTTACCAGATTGTTAATGTCAATGAAAGCTCGGACAAGGTAAAACACCAGCCAGATCGGACTAGTGACAGCGGAGTTATGGCCCTTGATTTAGTTAAAAATGCTACATTTTGCCTCTTTAAGACGATAGGGCCTTCATTTTTCATCCAATCTTTACCAAACTTTACCAGATTGTTATTGTCAATAAAAGCTCAAATAAGTTTGAAAACCCGCCAGATCGCACCAACTAACAGCGGAGTTATGGCCCTTGATTTCATTAAACATGCTATATGTTGCCTTGTTAAGGCGATAGGGCCTTCATTTATCATCTGATCTTTACCAAATTTCCCTAGATTTTTCTTTTATTCTTTAATTATTATTATTTTTGATTTATTATTATTTATTTTTAAATTGATGTTTCTTTATATTTTTTTTGATTTTTATTATCTCTACTGGCCAAGTTCGAAAACCAGCCAGATCGGACCATTAACGGCGGAGTTACGGCTCTTGATTTAGTTAAAATGCTATATTTTGCCACTTTAAGACGATAGTCCTATATTTTGCATCTTTAAGACGATAGTCACTCGTTTCATTGATGTTATAAGAGCCATATTAGCCAGTAGAGCGTCCACAGGCCCTCTTGGGCCCACATGCCCTCCTGGGTATCTTGTTTTGTTTTATTCATAACACTACTGTGTTTCTCTGACTCGATGCGTTACTGTTGAATGAGATTTTACTTGAAATTATAATTTGAATCATGGCTCAGCCGGAAATTCCACGGACCTAAACAAGGCAAGTAAGTAATATATGATTGGTACGAATACCCCGACCTTTTCAGAATAAAGCATATTCCCCTATTTAAATATGCAATTAAGATGAAGCAATTACATGTCGTAAAATCTAAATTTGTTCTGCTCTATATTAAAATTGTGTGCACAAATGTATATAATATAATATAAAATAGCAAACGTTAACTTGTTTATCACATAAAATACCACGAATAATTCCCCCTTTCAATAGAAATTATAACACCTATTTTACTACCTCCCTTTATTAATAAATATTACTAATACAATATAAAATCAATCTACGCTGCCGTTCTCTTTTGAATATTTTCATAAAACAGCCTGGACATTTAACCTAGTGACCCTTAAAGCTAATAGGTTCTACAACTTACACATTAATTATAAAATCAAACTATGCAGCCGTTTTCTTTTAAATGAGCGGAAACCAATTTTCATAAAAAAAAGTCAGAATAGCCTGGACCTTGACCTACACAAAGTGAATATATTCTACATCTTCCCAATATATAAATACATAATATTTATAAATCCGTTCACTTTTAAATGAGGGGAAAACAATTTTCGTGAAACGGTGACAGTGATTTTGACCCTTGACTTATTTACCGCAAATCATAACGAGTCTACGTCTCACCAATAAATGAATACATATGAAATATAACATCAATTCATGCAGAAGTTCTTTTTTAAATATGTGCATTACAAGTTATGAGCTAGGTTAGGTTTGCAGGAGAAACAATATAGCATAGCTCTACCGAAATAAAAATAATATGTAACGACAAGATGGAAATGTGTGTGAAGTTTCTTGAACATATGCCAGATACTTATAAGTTATATCAAGGTAAGATTGCAAGTTAACGTGCAACGGACAAAGGACGACGGCGACGGAAGACAGACGACAGACGAATCAATAAGTGGCTTACCACAACACTCATACACTCTAACAGTTCCGTATTTCTCTGTAATTGCTATTCCTACCAATTTCTAGCATGCGGCTTATTATATTATACAATGCACGCCATATGTGTTGAAATACAGCAATGTAGCAATTGGTAGTTCAATTATAACGATGGATATTCTACTAAACGGATTTAATACACTGTAAACTCGCCCCGTTTTGTCCATAAAGCGTGTCTTTGGGACAATTTTAAGTATCGTGTATTTAATCTTATGATTATTATTTAAAAAATAATTATTTAATTCGACGCGCGTTACATTATCGGAAACGTTCAGTTTACTGTCAACAGAAATAAGGTATATACATGGATATAGACACGACGATACTTTCCAACACAATTTGGTATCATGATCTATCAATAAATGTATGATTAATGTGCAATTGTTAATATATTCTTTTAGAACACGCATATATAGTTGTTTGCACTTTAACTCCAATATTGTCTGCGAACCCAGACCGTTACCAATTATTTGATGAATGCCAGGAATTAAATAATGACTCGACCTGAAGATTTGCCGAACATAGACATATTAGTATTGCCAATGACATTATGCGGTTGTCTCGATTTTAAAATATAACGATATTGCCACGCTTACATGTTACATGTAGTCAGTAATTACGATGAAGAAACAAATGCCCTAACCCCCAGTTTCCACCTGTAATATATCAACATAAAATGCAACAGCTAATAGTGAACGCCTTCCAAAACTATATGTTCTACAAAAAAAGTGTATTAATACCTGCAACTATAGTGGTAGAATACGAACCTTCCTCAGTTTTGAAAACTTGAGGCGGAATTTCTTGACCAACCAGTGATATGTTGTGCTTCAACAACTCGTGGTCCGACAGCTCTTCAATACATTTCTCTAAGTTTGCTTCCAGACTTGTGATGATAACGTTTATTTCACCTTCCATAACGGCAGCGTATATCATATCGAAGGTTGTGTACCATTCCGTAGCCTTTGTAACATCTAGTTTGTACTTTCCAGCAAAATCTTCAATCAGGAGAACACTGACTTCTCCCAGTCTAGCAAACTGCCACTGGGAAGGACGCAACAAAACAAGACAGTGTTCACGTTGGTACGCAGACATGAGATTTACAGCTAGAGTTGTCTTTCCTGATTTTCTAGGTCCGCTGATCAGAATCATTTTGTTCTGCTTAAACATATCCTTTGCCTGACGAAACAGCTCTGGAATATGGAAGTCGTGTTTCATATGCTTGAGGTATACAGCTGATTGCCCTGTAATTAAACAAGTATTTCACTTACATGTTTGATACTGTCGCTTTTAGCCTTTTATTAAAATCAAAATCGGCTTATATCCCAATCTTTGCTGGCTTTAAAGTAGAATATCGTTTAGGCCGGTGCTAGGAGGGCGTGAGAGGTGTTGCACTTTACATTATCGTTCATGAACAGACTCAATAAAACCGAGTCTGCTACTTTTATCTCTTGTTTGTGTTTGTTGCTTCCAAGGGATCCCCTTTTCAGTAGTAAGCCGGGCGGGCGGCGGGCGGGCGGCGGGCGGGCGTCATCATTTGTTTTATATCTCAGCAGTACCATGTCCTATATTCATCCAACTTTAACAGCACTTACAATAACCTGAAAACTAGTTCACTGTGACCAACTTTTTCCAAAATATACGTTACGTTAACCTTTTTGTTTAAGTTTCGGGGGGACAAGTGCAAAATGTTGTTTTTTTATATCTCAGCAATACCATGACCGATCTTCATCAAACTTTAACAACACCTTCTTCTCATCAAGCACTTATAATAACCTGAAATCTAGGTCACTGTGACCTACTTTCTCCAAATATACGTTATATTAATATTTTTGTTTAAGGAGGTTGGTTGGGAAAGGACGTAATTCTGAGATGTTTTTTTAAATTGATATTTAAAGCTTCTTTGGTATCATTTAGATACAGAAGTATCAAAAAAGGGTAGGTCACCACACTTGTTTTTCCACTAGAGGTCTTTGAGGAAGTCACCTATTTCCAATTCCAATTTTTTTTTTCATTACATTACATTTATTGAAAAACAACAATTAATTTTCGACTACATATACACATATCTTTCAAACATACATAAACAGTTGTAATTCTCATTCGTCTTTTTACTTTGAAAAGCAAACATATATAGACCGTTCCTCACCCATTATTTGTTTAATAAACAAATAATTCAAGACAAAAAAGTATGCTTTAATTCTCAACTTTCTTTAAAACTTGTATATGACAAGGTCCTATAACATTTATTTCAAAACAAGTAAAAACATATATAGGTCACCAGGCTTCTAAGGATTTTTCATTAACAATTCTTTAAATTACACACATTTTGGAGATATTTTGACATTTTCACTGTAAAATACTGTACCCACAATTTTGACATAGAGATCGAACATAAAATTAGCTCAATATCTGCTTTTATATACATGTATGTATTCCACTATTGAAAAATAAAAATCTTATTTTTTCTATAGCAAAAGGATATATTCTATTCCGAGCTACCCATACCCCCTATTTTGTTGACAACAAAAAATGATAACAAATGACGGAAAAAATATTGGAAATATATGTTTGCCTTTATATGTTTCCGTCTTATACATACATTATATTCATATCTACTAGAATGCAATGCTGTTGTCAAATAAAACTATGATTCAAAAAAATGTCAAAACTTACCCAGCCAACATCCTTAAATTTCGGGGGGACAAGTGCAAACAAATCAAAGGTATTGTTGTTATATCTCAGCATTCCCATGTCCGATCTTTATCAAACTTAAACAGCACCTTCTTCTCATCAAGCACTTAACATAACATGAAAAGGTCACTGTAACCTACTTTCTTCAAAATATACGTGACCTTAACCGTTTTATTTAAGTTTCGGTGGGGGATGGGTGCGAATTGATTCGTGTTATATCTCAGGATTACCTTGTCTGATCTTCATCAAATTTTAACAGCGCCTTCCTCTCATCAAGCGCTTATCATTCCCTGAAAACTAAGTCATATTCTTTATGTTAACCTTTTTGTTTAACTTTATTATGTTTGTCACTTAAATGTTAACTTTTTGTTTAAACTTGTTATTTCTAAGCATTACCATGTCCAATTATTACAAACTTGGGACAGTATCCTCACGTATACCAAACATTACACCTAATAACCCGGCTTTAATACCACCAGGCTTTATTTCTTGTTTATTGACTTACATCTCTCTATTGAAAATGGTGAGCTAATTGTAAAATATATTCTCTGACAAGAGAGGTTATTTTAATTTTGATATTGTTAATTATTCCCAGTTAGATAGGTATGTTCGCCGAGCTACTTCTTATTGGCTCTTTGTTTCTTCACCTATCCGTTTTTCTAGAACTCGTAGTCGTGTTGAAAACTTTGTAATATTCATATAACTAAGAAGCTACTCCAGCAAGGCTATGGTTACCATAAACTTCGGGAAACTTTTACAAAATGTTATTACCATAACCTAGATCTACTGTTAAAAAAATAATGTATGAACTCTTCGGCGACAAGGTCAATTACAATTGAAAATGGTGAAATAATTAGCAAAATCTATGACAAGAGAGATGAATTTAATTTTGACATTGTTAATTAATTATCCCCACTTGGATGGGGATGTTCCCCGAGCAACTTCTTATGGGGTGTATGTGTTTCAACTTATTCGTTTTTTCAAGAGCTTGTACTCGAGTTGAGGACTTTAATAATTCGAAATCTTTGTATCACTAAAAAGCTACTCAATCAGGGTTACCGTTACCATAAACTTCGTAAAACCTTTGCAAAATATTATTATCGTAACCCTGATCTTCTTTCCAAATATAAAAGTAATTTAAGGACTCTTCTGCGACAAGGACTATCACAATCCTACTTCTGTGGTGATGTGATTTATAAACTTCGTAAGATTGTTGGTCATGATCACTTTCATACTATCTTTGTTAACTTGTTAAAAAGTTTATCAAAAGAGGTTATGACCCTATCATTTTGCAACGTACTACATGCTTGGTGGTGGACACTTTTACAGTTTGCCACTATGCTTTCCTCTTTAATTGTACGATGACCGGACACGCTGTGGACCCTATGATGACGCCTACCTAAAGCCCATTGAGATGGTTTGATGTTTGTCTATGATGTTTCTTGTCGTGCCCTTAATGGTTTATTCTCGTGTTGCCCTGGCTTCTGCCAAATCATTGAATACCTTCATTGTGGCTTTCTAGGCTATTTTTTTTTTTAATTATATTTACACTAGCATATTTGTGTTTTACTTAAATTACCTATTGATGTTGCCTTGTTTGTTAGAAATTAGATCATGGCGGGGATTTCTTTATTTACACTGTCCTGGTTAAATGGGATGACAGTTAGGTAAGTGTGAGGTTTGGTGCACCCTAGAACCGATTTAAACCCCCAGTGGCCTACTTTGCCTCTGACCGTACCAAGGCGGTAGCCCTATTGTCAAGCCCTTGGTGTTTGTGATGTCGTTTGCATTTATTATTACTTTTGCCTGCTTGTTTGTCTGTTTGCTTATTTGTTTCTCTGTTTTGTGGTTGACTGTCCTCCTTGAATGCTACTTTCCCTGTCCGATCTTTTTTTATATTTCTGTTTGCAACCTGGCCTCTATGTTGATGTGATTTACGAACTTCTTCAGATCCTTGGCCATAATCAATTTCATGCAATATGTACTAAAATTGTTAAACTATTAAACAAAAGAGGTTATGATCCTATCATTTTGAAACGCACTGCATGTTTAGTAGTCACTATGTTTTCTTCTTTGATTGTGCGAGGACCCTATGATGACGTCAAAGTAAAACCTCAAGGGACGATAGCATTTAATTATTGTCTTAAATCCCGTCTTGTATCCTTAACGATTTGTTCTCTTGTTGCTCTGGGTTCTGCCAAGTCAATGAGTACTTTGGCCGTTCATTATGTAATATTACCTCATCAGCTCATATATAAAAATATAGCAAATACAAGAATTTAAATTTATTTTATTACATTCCTTCAAAGTTTTCACTATGACAGGAAATACACTTTTTAAGTCTCAATATCCACTTCCGGAAAGCGTCCATGTAGTCACTTTTGGGAATACCCAAAATACACTGGTAAACTGCAGAACTGAGTGCTTGTCGAAAAGCAAAACGTCTCCCTGAAGATTCCTTTTTAGTCTTGCGAACAAGAAAAAGTCACAGGATGCAAGGTCTGGTAAATATAGAGGGTGTGGAAGCACCTTGGCCTTTTCCTGCTGCAGAAACTGTGTAACCATGGAGTGTTTATGTGGAGATGCATTATCATGGAGAAGGTGGACGCCACATAGTCCACTCCTTGGTCGACGCTTAAGAAAGTATTCCTTAACATTTCTGAGAACAACGTTTTTGTACAAAGAGCCAGTAACAGTCCTGCCACCTTTTACTGGAATTTCAGTTACGTGCCCCAGTTGAGTAAAACATATGGCATACATAACCTTTTTAACGCTCTACACTCTTTTGGCAACAGGTATAGGTGCATTTATGGTAGACCATATTTTGTTATTTATATTTCTCTATGGCTTAAAATAGTGAACCCATGTTTCCTCACCAGTCACTTTTGATCTTTTGTCAAAATGTGTGGGATCCACCGTGCAGTAATACGCCTAGCTTTCAGTAGCTTTTTCGGAATTTAAAATACTGAAGCCGTTGATATCCCGACTGTGCTGGCTATATATCCCACGGTACAGCAAGAAAGTCCTAGACCTTTTTAATGTTTTTTGGAGTAATCTGACTTTCTCCGACCCGATTTTGCCGTATCTTGAACTGAAGTCTGTCCAAGTTTAAAATGTTTAATCCACCTGCAAACTGTCATTTATGACACTTGATTATACCCAAAAGCGCCACACATTTTCCTACCATGTGTAAGTTAATGTGTGTTTTTAAATTTCAAATGCACGTGATTGTATAGAAAACTCACATGGGAATATAAATGATATCAATTGAAATGGGAGTTATTGAAGCGTAAACTAGTGTATAATGAACGAGATTGACGTTTGTATTGAACATTACTTAATGAACGGCCCTCGTACATGCTTTATGGCTGTCTACGCTTTTGTTTTTGATCTTCATATAATATACATTATTATTGATGTGTTATAATGCCTATTAATGCTGCCTTGTTTGTTAGAGAATATAACCTGGCGGGAATATCTTTATTTACACAGTCACATTTTAATGCGATGACAATAGGGTACAAATATGAGGTTTGGTGCACCCTAGAACATGTAGAACATGGTTTGAACCTTCAGCGGCATTTCTTTGCCACATTCTTCTCCATTGCGGTGGCCCTATTGTCAACCCTTTATTTTTGTGAAGTAATATCTTGCACTTTTTTTAATCCTCTTTGTATTTTTGTTTGTGCGTGTTCTTGGTTGACTCTGGTCAATGAATACTACATTTAATGGTCTACTTGTATATCTGCTTGTATACCTACGTCTAGAAGGCAACACTGATTGTCTATATACGGTGGTGGGTTACCTTGTATACCTACGTCTAGAATGCAACACTGATTGTCTATATACGGTGGTGGGTTACCTTGTATACCTATGCTCAGAATGCAACACTGATTGTCTATATACGGTGGTGGGTTACCTTGTATACCTATGTTCAGAATGCAACACTGATTGTCTATATACGGTGGTGGGTTACCTTCTATACCTACGTCGAAATGACAACGCTGATTGTCTATATACGGTGGTGGGTTACTTTGTATACCTACGTCTAGATGACAACACTGATTGACTATATACGGTGGTGGGTTACCTTGTATACCAACGTCTAGAATGCAACACTGATTGTCTATATACGGTGGTGGGTTACCTTGTATACCTACGTTCAGAATGCAACACTGATTGTCTATATACGGTGGTGGGTTACCTTGTATACCTACGTTCACAATGCAACACTGATTGTCTATATACGGTGGTGGGTTACCTTGTATACCTACGTTCACAATGCAACACTGATTGTCTATATGCGGTGGTGGGTTACCTTGTATGCCTACGTTCAAAATGCAACAGTGATTGTCTATATACGGTGTTGGGTTACCTTGTATACCTACGTTCAGAATGCAACACTGATTGTCTATATACGGTGGTGGGTTACCTTGTATACCTTCGTCTAGAATGCAACACTGATTGTCTATATACGGTGGTGGGTTACCTTGTATACCTTCGTCTAGAATGCAACAGTGATTGTCTATATACGGTGGTGGGTTACCTTGTATACCTACGTTCACAATGCAACACTGAGTGTCTATATACGGTGGTGGGTTACCTTGTATACCTACGTTCAGAATGGAACATTGATTGTCTATATACGGTGGTGGGTTACCTTGTATACCTACGTTCACAATGCAACAATGATTGACTATATACGGTGGTGGGTTACCTTGTATACCTACTTTCACAATGCAACACTGAGTGTCTATATACGGTGGTGGGCTACCTTGTATACCTACGTTCCGAATGCAACACTGATTGTCTATATACGGTGGTGGGTTACCTTGTATACCTACGTTCAGAATGCAACACTGATTGTCTATATACGGTGGTGGGTTACCTTGTATACCTACGTTCAGAATGCAACACTGATTGTCTATATACGGTGGTGGGTTACCTTGTATAACTACGTTCAGAATGCAACACTGATTGTCTGTATACGGTGGTGGGTTACCTTGTATACCTACGTTCAGAATGCAACACTGATTGTCTATATACGGTGGTGGGTTACCTTGTATACCTACGTTCAGAATGCAACACTGATTGTCTGTATACGGTGGTGGGTTACCTTGTATATCTACGTTCAGAATGCAACACTGATTGTCTATATACGGTGGTGGGTTACCTTGTATAACTACGTTCAGAATGCAACACTGATTGTCTGTTTACGATGGTGGGTTACCTTGTATACCTACGTTCAGAATGCAACACTTATTGTCTATATACGGTGGTGGGTTACCTTGTATACCTACGTTCAGAATGCAACACTGATAGTCTATATATGGTGGTGGGTTACCTTGTATACCTGCGTTCCGAATGCAACACTGATTGTCTATATACGGTGGTGGGTTACCTTGTATACCTACGTCTAGATGACAACACTGATTGTCTATTTACGGTGGTGGGTTACCTTGTATACCTACGTTCAGAATGCAACACTGATTGTCTATATACGGTGGTGCGTTACCTTGTATACCTACGTTCAGAATGCAACACTGATTGTCTGTATACGGTGGTGGGTTACCTTGTATACCTACGTTCAGAATGCAACACTGATTGTCTATATACGGTGGTGGGTTACCTTGAATACCTACGTTCCGAATGCAACACTGATTGTCTGTATACGGTGGTGGGTTACCTTGTAATCCTACGTCTAGATGACAACACTGATTGTCTATATACGGTGGTGGGTTACCTTTTATACCTACGTTCAGAATGCAACACTGATTGTCTATATATGGAGGTGGTTTACCTTGTATACCTACGTTCAGAATGCAACACTGATTGTCTATATACGGTGGTGGGTTACCTTGTATACCTACGTTTAGAATGCAACACTGATTGTCTGTATACGGTGGTGGGTTACCTACGTCTAGATTACAACACTGATTGTCTATATACGGTGGTGGGTTACCTTTTATACCTACGTTCAGAATGCAACACTGATTGTCTATATGCGTTGATGGGTTACCTTGTATACCTACGTTCCGAATGCAACACTGATTGTCTATATATGGAGGTGGTTTACCTTGTATACCTACGTCTAGATGACAACACTGATTGTCTATATACGGTGGTGGGTTACCTTTTATACCTACGTTCAGAATGCAACACTGATTGTCTATATGCGTTGATGGGTTACCTTGTATACCTACGTTCCGAATGCAACACTGATTGTCTATATATGGAGGTGGTTTACCTTGTATACCTACGTTGCGAATGCAACACTGATTGTCTATATATGGAGGTGGTTTACCTTGTATACCTACGTTCAGAATGCAACACTGATTGTCTATATACGGTGGTGGGTTACCTTGTATACCTACGTTCAGAATGCAACACTGATTGTCTATATACGGTGGTGGGTTACCTTGTATACCTACGTTCAGAATGCAACACTGATTGTCTATATACGGTGGTGGGTTACCTTGTATACCTACGTCTAGATGACAACACTGATTGTCTATATACGGTGGTGGGTTACCTTGTATACCTACGTTCAGAATGCAACACTGATTGTCTATATACGGTGGTGGGTTACCTTGTATACCTACGTCTAGATGACAACACTGATTGTCTATATACGGTGGTGGGTTACCTTTTATACCTACGTTCAGAATGCAACACTGATTGTATATACGGTGGTGGGTTACCTTGTATACCTACGTCTAGATGACAAAACACCGATTGTCTGTATACGGTGGTGCATTATAACGTTTAAGGAAGTACTTCAGGGATGTGGGATCCTAACGTTCGTATTTTGGAGGTGAATTTGGCTGGCAAGAAAATAACGTTGGGGCTGTGCACATCTTTAACAAATTGCTGTCTCGGTGACAGCTGTTTTACTCCATGTTTAGATCCCATTGACTTCATATATTATTGTTTGTGTTATTATCCCCGGATATGGCATTTTCATTCTACATCTAATTTGCGAGTTCAGAAACTGTGATTTTTCTGATATAAATCATGTTCACCCACGTGCATTGTTTAAACTTAAGTAAAGGAACCCAGTGTTACCATTGATTTGTCGTTTAATACCATTAAATATAAGTCTGTATTTTATATATATATGCATACCTTGCACGTTGCGGAAAACAGTGTCTGCAGTCTCCCCTTTCTGCGTTTGTCGTTCTAAAATAAAAATATAAAAACCAATATGTAGACACTACTTTCGTAGTTGTGGCTATGGTGGCCGCGTTGGAGTTTTGGTGATAGTTTGGTTCAAGTATCAAACAGAGTGTATATCGTTTACATAACCCAGTCGATCAATCATTAAGGTAATATATTGAACATGTGAATCATATAAATAAATGTGTACTAAAATAACAAACATGCAATGATTGACTCTAGGAGTTAGTGATGGTTAACAGTCAATGGTCTCTATTCCGCAAACAAAGGCCAAATTTTACAACATGTGAACACCGTTTCTAAACCTACTGTCGACGAGGTTTATATATATATAACTTATATGTTTTGAGAATCCAAACTCTATGGACACACTATAAACGTCTTTATCCAGCCAGGTCGAACCCCAAAACTGAGCATCGCATTACCAACTCATACATTTACGCATATTCAATCACGGGTATTGTAAGAACCCGTAAGAAAACTAAATTTTAATCGGCACATAAATAATAGTATATAACCTGAATTAAAGGGAGTACATCAGGCTTTTCATGGGGGTCTAGGTGTCCGACTTAAAATTGACAAATATTAATATTTTCTATTCTACATAGCCAAAACATAATGAATAAGCCTAAAAAGTATCCCTTATTTGCAAAGAAATTAATTCTGCGCAGTAATACATGCTATCCTAGGTGACGCACCAGGGTTAATTTCAGCATTTTACGTCTGATTCCGTCCTGTCTATATGGTGTTTTCAAAGTTTAGACATTAACAAAATGATTCTAACATCTCATTTTGATTAATATAAGTGTTGTATCATCAACGGGAACAGTTTTATAATTTAAGTTGTTTCTAGAAAAATCCTGATGTACCCCCTTTAACAGATAGAGTTTTGATAAACGGTTTTGTAGTAGTGTAATTTTGCCGTTATATAGCGGGTTAGTTTCTTTGCGATTTAAAACAGTTATAGAGTGTACCATAGTCACTCTTACAATTATGTTATCTCTCGAATGTCTGTACTAAACGTTCAAGTATAAATAGATATACACTAGGGTTAAGCGCATTTTAAGCAGGCAGTGACATACGAGACAAATATGGTTATATATATTAAACCAAAACCCGTCGTACCCCATGCCATTCACAATGAATTAGAACAATGTAAGGAATCGCCGTCGGACAATTCCAAAAAAAAGCGCGACTGCTTTACTATGCGATGTATATTATACAGAGGTATTCATGTTTACACACAAAAACATCAACAATATACTCAGTGACTTACCATAAGCCTGCGTAACAACATAATGAATAGTTAGGGTATGACAGGACTGAAGACGGATATAAAACATTTCGGTCCACTCTGTCAAGTATTTATGCATCCTCATAGATGTAAAATCGAAGTGGAAGGCTTATTGTCCGCGACAAGGACAATCTGACTTATATAGTGACGCCATTTAAACGTAAGACCATAGGTCATGATCACGTTTATACACTCATTATTAAACGCGTAAACTAGTTCATCAAAATAAATGTTGACCTTATCATTTTGCAACGCAATGCATGTTTAATAGTTGAGTGATTTACAATTCGACACTGCATGTATGCTTTCCTCTTGAATGAGCGATGATCCGACATCCCGTGCTCTATGAAGATGTCTACCTGATTCCTGAAAGGGATGGTAGCGTTTAATGGGTGTCTTCAGTACTGTCTACTCATACCCTTAGGTTATTCTCGTGTTGGTTTGGCTTCTGCCACGTCATTGTGTACTTGATTTATATACATGATCGAGCATCTTCAGTACTGTCTACTCATACCCTTAGGTTATTCTCGTGTTGGTTTGGCTTCTGCCACGTCATTGTGTACTTGATTTATATACATGATCGAGTGTCTTCAGTACTGTCTACTCATACCCTTAGGTTATTCTCGTGTTGGTTTGGCTTCTGCCAAGTCATTGTGTACTTGATTTATATACATGATCGAGTGTCTTCAGTACTGTCTACTCATACCCTTAGGTTATTCTCGTGTTGGTTTGGCTTCTGCCAAGTCATTGTGTACTTGATTTATATACATGATCGAGTGTCTTCAGTACTGTCTACTCATACCCTTAGGTTATTCTCGTGTTGGTTTGGCTTCTGCCAAGTCATTGTGTACTTGATTTATATACATGATCGAGTGTCTTCAGTACTGTCTACTCATACCCTTAGGTTATTCTCGTGTTGGTTTGGCTTCTGCCACGTCATTGTGTGCTTGATTTATATACATGATCGAGCATCTTCAGTACTGTCTACTCATACCCTTAGGTTATTCTCGTGTTGGTTTGGCTTCTGCCAAGTCATTGTGTACTTGATTTATATACATGATCGAGTGTCTTCAGTACTGTCTACTCATACCCTTAGGTTATTCTCGTGTTGGTTTGGCTTCTGCCAAGTCATTGTGTTCTTGATTTATATACATGATCGAGTGTATTCAGTACTGTCTACTCATACCCTTAGGTTATTCTCGTGTTGGTTTGGCTTCTGCCAAATCATTGTGTTCTTGATTTATATACATGATCGAGCATCATCAGTACTGTCTATTTATACCCTTAGGTTATTCTCGTGTTGGTTTGGCTTCTGCCACGTCATTGTGTACTTCAGTACTGTCTACTCATACCCTTAGGTTATTCTCGTGTTGGTGTGGCTGCAGTCATGTCATTGTGTACTTGATTTATATACATGATCATCCTTGTGTCATATTAGTATTGCCTCTTCATGATGCCTGGCTTGTTAAAGGATATAACTTTGCCGATATTTCTGTATTTAAACTGTCCCGTTTAATTGAAATTTCAATAGGGTAAGCGTGAGGCTTGGTGCACCGTCTAACCTTGTATAAACAGCCAGCGGCCATTATGTCACTGAATATTTCTAAGCAATACCCATATTGTAAACACTTTATGTTTGTGCTGCTCATACAAGGCGTTAGCCATATTGTCAACCCTTTCATATTTGTGATGTCATATGCCTTTTATTCATCTTTATAGTTGTTTGTTTCTGTGTGTGTTTGTTTCAGTGTGTGTTTGTGGTTGAGTGTGTTTCTGTGTGTGTTTGTGGTTGACTGTGTTTCTGTGTGTGTTTGTGGTTGAGTGTGTTTCTGTGTGTGTTTGTGGTTACTGTGTTTCTGTGTGTGTTTGTGGTTGACTGTGTTTCCGTGTGTGTTTGTGGTTGACTGTGTTTCTGTGTGTGTTTGTGGTTGACTGTGTTTCTGTGTGTGTTTGTGGTTGACTGTGAGTCTGTGTGTGTTTGTGGTTGACCGTGTATCTGTGTGTGTTTGTGGTTGACTATGTTTAGTGAATGCTGAATGCTACATTTCCTTTTCGGCATATATACATGCACATACTGTCACTACTAAAATGTACATGATTAGCAGCTCTTGAAACACGAGCAAAACATCGCATTGGGGACGTAGATATGCACTGTACCAAAACTTAAACAAATGTGCAAATTTAGATATAATGTGAATGGGACAAAACACAACATAAATAGTGATTACTATAAGATTACCGACATATAAAGGTCGGTATACAATACGGCCTATTGGTTCGCTTAACTAGAGCTTGTAGACATCCTCACTAATGTCCTGTCCTCAGCGCCAAGATTGTCAAGACACACGGTCAACATACAGATAAATAAGAAAACGATACACGTAAATGTTGTTGTAAAGATATGTAACACATATAAATAATATACAGTAATTAGAAGATGTTTTCAGGACTGTACTTAGCAACCACAGCAGTTGCAGAAAGCGACAAAACCAATCTAGCGTGCGACAAAATGGGACGAAAGTTAATACTAACATGAAATGAAATGTTTATCACCGAAACAAAGCAAGCAAACGAAAGACGTGTCAACTATGCTACTTCGCTCGTTAATATACCTCGATTCTAAAGTTGCTTATACGCGCCGCTTTAAGCGTCGATTATGTATTACTTAAATAGTTCTTAAAATGAAGTTCCAATACAACCGTCTATTTTAGAATATTTCCTTAAGCAATTATTTCCATTTGGAACGATACTGCCCTGTCCCTCGGACACTTTTTAATACTCTGGTGCATGTATCTATTAAGTTTATGAATTGACTTTTATTCAAATATAATGTTTACGTTTTAGTGTTCAATTACGTTTTCCTTCAATTCTTGAGTAATCCTAGAGTACCGTCTTTATAACGCAGGTCCATACATTAGTATCAGACATATTAACCAATTAATCAAATCATCATTCAACCAATCGCATGTCTAGTAGTTGACCAATTTACAGTTCAATGCCATGCTTCCCTCTGACATAATGATATGAACTAACAGTTTTTTAGAACAACACATTATTAACGAGTCGCTTTGTAAATATTGCATTAGGATAATTATGTGTTTGATTACTTCTAGATCTATCAAGTAACTTTAAAATATTGCGCAAGAAATACCTTTTACACAATACATGTACTTACTGGTTAGATTTACTGGTTCTAACGAAGTTGTTGGTGTTTCTATTTTAACCACTTGATCCAATGCCTCGTGGTTGTGATGAGCCAGGCACTCCTGTAGAATTGTATGTTTTGTAACGAATACAATATCTATTATTTCATTGGCATTCGACTTCTGTGTATCCGCTAGGATGCGATCGAAATGTTCGGCTATAGCGCTTGCTCTTGTATGGTCATATATGTCTTTACCGAAAGGATCAACGAACAAAACAAGGTCTACATCGTCACGACAAACGTGGATCCATTCATTTGCGTCATGCACCTCTACACAGCGTTTGATGTTTCTACCAATTCCTTCGATAGCCCGCATGGTATGTTCAAGCTGTCTGTCAGGGTCAAAACCAGTAACTACAACTCTATGATGATTTTGGAGCTTTGACATTATACTGCTGATATCTTGCATGTCTGGTGGCGGACGTATTTTTTCAGGAACTTTGTTTGCACGGGTAGTTTTAAAACGACCTGTCGAGTAATTTGAATTTAGTTTTACTTTCATTGAAGCAAATGCAATGATATGAAGGAAAGAAAATGTTAAGAAAAATGTGTTTTATACGTAAAAAGATCTGAGTACCTGTTTTAAGAAAAAGCAATCATTCGATCGTTTTATTATCAATAATGCATACATAGTACCTTCATTTTCTTACAATGGAATACAGCAATCCGTATCCCACTACAGGTTATCAAACTACAGGTTATCAGTATGCTACTAAAAATAGATTTTGGAAAATGTCAGATTGGAATGTTGTGGATTGCCCAGCTAGTAATATATTAAGAACAGTGGATGTTTTAATATGCAATGTGAACTATCAGAATGTTTGTTTGTGCGTTTGTGAACAATGTGGGTTAACTAATTAATTTCAGATTATGTCAGTTGGTAAATTAACCAGAATTTGATGTGTAATGAACACAGGTGTACTGTAGTTGTTGCAATGTAATGTACATGTTTTCATGCGCGTGTAATATACATGTTTTCATGTGTTTCCTGTTGGTGGTTTTCTGTTAATTTGACTTTATTTTAATTTGTTGTTTTTTTATACATATTCTATTTTAATGATATGTAAAGAGGTATATAATAAAAGGATTATTAGTATAGTAACTTGTTCTGGGAGTTTGTATCACCTCTCGAAGGTAAATGCCAGATCAGGATCACACTCCTATTGTATTGGCGTCTGTCATCACGTTCGCCGAATAAACATGAAGTTCATTTAGGAAAACATGTCATTCAGATCAATTGGCATGTTTCCTTAAATATTCGTTAACATCCTCATAACAGTTTATGAAAAGTAACGGTCGCACAGTTTTCTAATGCAAATCCATGTGAATAAAGATGGTTTCTGGTGGACAAAACGGAATCTTGAAATATATATTTTCATTTAAGACAAATCACATGTTATGCTGATCACTTGAGTAAAACGCCTCTACCAAAACATGTTTTTAAGATTACAATGCAGGAACGACCAGTCTTCTATTTTACGTCTATTCTTAATCAAGGTGACAGTCCGATATTTCTCGTTAACATTAAGTGTTCCCGCCTTAATTCCATTAAGCGATAGGAAAGCTTAGATTAGGAGGATTTTATAACGGATTTTCTACAATAAAATATGTAAAACATGTTTTACTGAAAATAATGCGATAACCTGTTTAAAATGACCTATTAAATATTTTAATTTTACAATATGCAATTTTTAAGCTGATAGTAAGGTTTTATTTCATACCCCAGCCAACCCCGTTTTCGCTTCTTGGAGAAGGGGTTGGATGGGGTATGAAAGTTAATACTCGGACCACGTAATGGATTGGAATTTAGTTGTGTCTTAATAGACAACCGGAAGACAACCGGAAGAAACGTTCGTGCTGTATTACATTGAATTTCATTTTGGTCTGACTAGACAGCAATATAAACGCTCCTGCTGTGTTAAATTGAATTATAGATGGGTACGCCTTGAAAGCATTAGAAACATTCCAGTATTAATACATTGAATTTTAGCTGTAATACATTAACTTATATACTAAAGGAAGAAAGAATGTGTAGTTTGAGTATTTTTTGTTCGAAAGTAAATGGCTATCGAAGCCATTTTCAGCAGCAAACTATACATACAATATATAGAGGAAATTCCCGAGTTGCGTATCTTTTTTCGTTTAGTAAAGTTGGGTTCAACGTGCTTGTTGAAATAAATTGAATTGCAGTTCGGTCCCACTATATAGCGTTTGAATTGTTCCTGTTATATTAAATTCCCCAACATTCACTGCATCCACAGTGTCCACCTCCAAACACCCCGCTTCTCACCCTGTATATGCTTTAATTATTACAAGATGATAGTAATGTGATGCCATATGTTTAAACACATTAATTGTATCATTGCATAGTCATGATGACATTAGAAAGAAACTGCAAAGCAGATATCAAATAAAACATATTTTCATAATGATCCTATAGTTTCTGATTTCGAGGCATGCACTTATACTCGCGTAACCCATTGTACGACGTGTAATGTTTTGTTTGCAAATGTAGTACCTATCATATTAATCAACCTCTACTAACATTCAAATGAACATAAACAAGTTATACCCATTTCATTAAATCAAATTAGTTTGGACACACGTTTTATTTAATAGTTGGCTGAATATTGTATTGTTTAAGTGGTTTTAGAAAAAACAAACTACTAACAGACTTAAAGCGGTTGCCTTCACTGTGGCTTCCCATCGTTTCGGTCTTATTCTTGTCGTATACATATTATATACGTGCATATGTATAGTTTCAGAACATAATATTTCACATGATTTTTCGCTTAAAAAATGAGTCGTAAAGTATTGCCAGATTTATTGAGAACAACTGCTTATAAATAATGTCTCTGTTTTCATTTATGTATTAACAAATATACTTATGTTCTTACTTTGCATGTTCCTTAGTGCTGGGTCAGCGGATTTTTGTCGCTTTTCAATCGCACCTGAAATATTAAAAAAAGCATATGTTACAGTAATCAATAATGCTGATTATACATTTATATTTATGTAGTTATTCCCGTTTATAATATAGATAAGTGTACAGTATGAAACCATACAGTAACTTAATATAGAAACGTTTTTAAACCTTATCGTTTACTCAGTCCAATATGTATCTAAAACGGCAGACATATTTGTTCATTACAAAGTAATTTTGATACTTCATCAAGCCCAATCTTTGTGGCTTTTGAAATAGAATATCGCTTAAGCCGGTGCTAGGAGTCGTGAGAGGTGTTGCACTTTGCATTATCTCTCATGAACAGACTCAATAAAACCGAGTCTGATACTTTTATCATTGACAAATGTTTTGATCATTCTGCCTACTAGTAGAGTGATCAAAAGACAATGACAAATTCATATGAAGCATTTGAATTATCGACAGTCCTCACTCGATCCATTATACGAGTCGGTGAGGCATTTTCTGGATTGAAGTTAAGAATCCATAAAATGTAAACATCGTGTATGTCATATTGTAATGTGTTTTGTTATTTTGAAACCTAAAAAAAGAACAACAGTGAATACCTTTTTGCTTATGTTTACTTATTTTGGAACTGACATCCTTAAACATTAAAATACACTATGTCATTGAGTGGGTTTGCGTGCACTTTTATCTACATGCTTTATAATTATTTAGACTACTAATGATGAATGTTATTGATAATTTTATCTGGAATGTGTAAATCATCGTATATATCAAAAAGGGATACATAGCATGTAACTCGGGTCCACATTAATCGGAGATAATTGGAGCCATATTTGTATTCAGGTGGTGGGGAGACACCCCCTCAACTGTAATAACTGAAAAAATACAAGGATGTTTGGACAATGACACTATGTGGACTTGCCATGAAGTTTGTGAATCACTTATTATTCTATTAGATAATATTTTCGTCAGGTATGGAACTATCGTTTATAGACAAATTGTTGGTATCCCTATTGGTACGAACTGTGCATCCCTTGTCGCAGATTTGTTTTTATATTGTTATGAAAGATATTTCATATTGAGTATTTCACCAGATACACATACATATGTTACTGAAGCATTTAATGACACATATTGAACATGTACAACCCTTTATTTTCTACTATGGTTAATAATATATATCTTAAAGAACTTCAACTTAACATTGAAAGCTAATATTTCTGATATTAACGCTTCTTTTCTCTCGATTTGTATCTGTCTATTGAAAATTGTGAAATAATTAGAAAATCTATGACAAGAGAGATGATTTTAATTTGATATTGTTAATTATCTTCATTTAGATGGGGATGTTCCCCGAGCAACTTTATAATCGTTGTATAACTTAAAAGCTACTCCATCAGGGCTACCGTTACCATAAACTTCGTAAAACCTTTGCAAAATTTTATTATCGTAACCATCTTCTTTAAAAATATAAAAGTAATTTAAGAATTCTTCTGCGACAAGGACTATCACAACCTGACTTCTGTGATTTACAAACTTCGTAAGATCCTTGGCCATGATCACTTTCATACTATTTTTGTTAAACTTGTTAAACAGTTTATCAAAAGAGGTTATGACCCTATCATATTGCAAGGTACCGCAAGCTTGGTGGTGGACCCATTTACAGTTCGCCACTATGCTTTCCTCTTTAATTGTGCAATGACCGGACAGGCTGTTAACCCTATGATGTCGTCTACCTAAACCCCAAATGGACGGTGACGTTTAATATTTGTCTGCAGTCTTGTCTTGTTGTGCCTTCAATTGTTTATGCCAAGTCATTGGGTACCTTCTTTGTGGCTATTAAAAGGCAATTGTTTTTTTTTGTATTTATATATACACGAACATCTTCGTGTTTTACTTATATGTTGCCTTGTTGGATAGAGAATAGTTCATGGCGGGGATTTCTTTATTTACACTGTCCCGTTTTATTGGGATGGCAGTAGGGTAAGTGTGAGGTTTGGTGCACCCTAGAACCTGGTTTAAACCCCCAGCGGAATTATTTGCCACTGACCGTTCCAAGGCGGTAGCCCTATTGTCAACCCTGTTTGTGTTTGTGACGTCATATGCCTTAATTCTTTATTAACATTGTCATTCATGTTTGTCCTTTTGCGTGTTTATGGGTGTTTTGCATGTCCTGTGACAGCTGAATTTCCTGTTCGACTTTTATGCTTTTTTTTAATGATATACGTTTTGCACTGAAAAAGGAATTCCACTCATCTACATTAAATAGTGGGAAAGTGGGTGTTTCGCTCCTTCCTAAAGTTCACCGGCCATGTTTTGTGTCATGAATACGTTTATGTTTATTTAAATCGAAATCACTACACAACAAAAGAAATTTACAATTCACACATTGCAATATTTGTGAAAAGCGAGAATAAGATTTAATTTGATGACGTAGAAAACTTTGAACAGGTAAATTAATCCACAGGTAAATATATTTATCAATTATCTGGCAATAGTTATGCAGCTATACAATTCAGATTTACCTCATTTTCCCGTGAAGTCACTCAGTGGTAAAAGTAGTATCTACGTCATGCACATAATACGTATTTGTATATACAATTTAGTAGCGGTTTTAAATGTATGTTTCTCTCCGGGACTATCAAGAAATGTTCATATGATGTTTAAGAGTTAAATTTGTTAATTGATAATACTACAGAAAGGGTGGCCATTCACCTTTATAAGGATACACGGCAAATCTTGAAGTAGTTGAAATGGGTGTCTCGATTTATATATCCAGTATCATTTTTACTTTTACCCTGGTTACATTGAAATAAATCAAATTTTAAGTATTCACTATTTCGTCTTATTATACTATAAGTTTTAATAATTATCGGTGCAATAATATCAAAAAATAATAATATGCAAAAACAAATGGCTTAATACAATTCTTATAATTAATATTAATGATTTAACAAATGCAAGTTATGTAACATTGTAGAAAAACTAGCGGGACGCCCTAGTTTTTTAAACATCAAGATTGCCATATGTCCCTTTAAATGCGAGGGAACATGTTTCGACAGCTTAACGAACCGTTCAAAACGGGCTTTTGTTTGGAGCTTTGCATGTATTTTAGTTATCTGAAATCTTTAATACAGAATTGGAGGAATGTGTAATATACTATTTATACATATCCACTCCGATCTCCATTGTCTGAATATTGGGAGGCTGGCTCCTAGTGTTCACTGCAGTAAGTAATTATATCTGGCCAAAGACAACTGAGGATACTAGAACTATTATACAGTCAAACATAGAATCCATTATACTATTTATAAATTCCTGATTTGTTTACGAGTTTTATGTGTGTGTTAATTATATCCTATCATGATAGTGTGCCACGATTGTATGGTATCATGTTACTTTAAATACTTGTAAATTGGAAGTATGATCGTATCTATTAAGTGATTTGTCTACCGTGTTTGTGTCATTAATCCTAATAGTATCGCACGATCTGGGTCCTCTGGTCTTAATACATACCTATCTCCGTTTTCAATGCTTTTATTCCTTGTTGTATTTGGTCATTCTTTCTTTTTTGTGTCTCTGAAATGAAATTGGAATATGTTTAACTGTTATCATAGAGGTATGCGGTGAAATAATAAGGTGGCTGATAGCATTTTATGGGCACATCTTGGCATTACATTGTTATAGAAATATAAAAAAGATCGGACAAGGAAAGTAGCTTTCAAGGAGGAAGTTTGATTTTACAGGCACAAACAATCAATCTATTAGAAGGTCGTGTTCTTACATGGGTAGTTTAAATTAACAATTGACGGACAAATGATATGTTTTGGGCCAAGAATTGTCGTTGTTATTGGTTTCCGGTCAATATTTTCTTTCGAAAGTCCGGATGGAAAACAAACCAATTTTGTTTTAAATTAACACTGACAAATGTATGTCCCTTCGTGAACTAAATCACGTTTGCACGTTTTCAATGAGGTCATCCATACAACCGTTATGTTTGAAACGAACGAAAATCAACTTTTAATCTATGAACATGACGTTAAGGGCGTGCACCTAATTAGTATGTATCAGGCATTCAGTTAGTAATACATAATTAAAATAGCAAAATCGTTTACTGAATACAAACCAAGCCTTTAGAGTCACGCGAGTCATTAAAACAAAAGACAGATATGGATAATTTTTTTGAACTGACACTAACATAACACATGGTTGTAATGCACACGTTAATGTATTGCTTAGTGTTGATGATTAAAAGCAATGCATTCCTGATTAAATATGCTTATCACGTTTGCCATTTTGTCTCATTTCTGCGACTTCTAAAACAAACACAAAACTATTGTGTGAGCACTCATCCTTTATAGTTTTGATTATAATTAATAATCAACTCCTATTATTACCGGCATGTTTGTCAATCTTTTTTCCTATGCCCCCAATCATGGTCTCCATCTCTTTCTCGGACTCGTACCATTTCTTGAAGGTTTCAACTACTTTGTCTGAAGATAACACCTCCCGCTGTATAGACGCAATCATATCGTGTAGCCTGGTTTGACGGTTGTGGTCTGTCAACAACGTGGAACAATGTTTCAGTTTAGTAGAAATATCTGTCCATGTTTGTTGAAAGTCGAGCTCAGTCATGGCCATTTTTGTAGTGTGACCGTGGACAGTATTCCTCATGTCTCGTATATCTCGTATTGCATCCTTCTGATTCTGACTTAACGTTACGCAATTATTTAGGACCAACGTTGTCAAGGTAATGTCCCATTTGTCTAACTGTGGAGAGGTGCCATTTAAAGGGAACATAAGTTGGTACTGTGTCTCGTTAACAATATGTTTAGATTTCAGCTTGTTGAGTTTCTTCAGATTTGCTGCCAGGAGCGCGTCTATGCTGCTAAACTTTCCGTTGGATATATTTTCTTGTAGCAGGAGTTGCTTAGAAAAATATCCACCACCTTCTAAGGTCAGTGAACAACATCGAACACAGTTGTCCCTCTCTTTCCACGCAGGTGACGCCGCCATGTTTTCTGGAGTTACATAAGTATAAACAAATATGAGTGTTAAAAGTAGTTTTTATCAACGTATAAACGTGTGACTCGTTTATTGCTAAGCTCAATTCCGTCGCAGTACATAACTGCAAAATTAAAGAGCAATACTAGTTTATTTCGAGTGTAAAACATTAGAATGTATCACTGTCCGTAGACGTATATTCACTTTCTATATATAATATGAGAAAATACAGCAACATAACAATATGCAGAATACATATTTAACTCTTTAAAGAAGATTACCTACATTTCCGAAATTTAATGCAATTTCTATACAATAAAATGTTTACTTGAATAATATTCTTAAGAGAAAATACTTGTTAAAATGGTTCTTATTACAATACATATGCAATACGGTATGAAACTAACACAGAGACGTGGATCAATTGGAAGCATCACAACTGCAAAACCTCTCAAGCCCATGTCACCGGCTTAAGCTTTAATTTTAAATTCTACTTTAAAGCCGCTAAGAGTGGACTTGATGATTCCAAAGGACAGTAATTAAAAATGCTACTGATTTGTAGTCGGGCGACCTTACAGCAGCCATTCAACTCTAAACAAACGCTAGTGTGAATGTCAATAAATTCTGAAAGGCCATCCTTTGGACAACAATACAAACAAAAGAGAAAAGAGCAAATTCGGTGTTATCGAACAGGAAATGTAGATTTCACAGAACACAATCGACCAAAAACTTGCAATAAAACAAACAACAATTACAATGTGAGTCAGAAGCAATACATACTGAAAAGGTGAGGTAGAAAGATATAAAAATCGGACAGGGAAAGTAGCATTATAATGACGACAGTCATCCACAAAACACAAAAACAAACACGCAAACAGACAAACGAGAAGGCAAAAGTAATAAAAAATGCAAACACGACATCACAAACACAAAATAGTTGACAATAGGGCTTCCACATTGGAACGGTCAGTGGCCAAAAAGGCCAACGCAAACGGGTTGACAACAGGGCTACTGCATTGGCACGATCAGTGGCCAAACGCTGGGTGGGTGGAGTGTTTGGCTTTCACCGAACCTCACTTTTACCCTATTGTCATGCCAATAAAAAGGGAAATTATCAATAAGGTAATTTCCACCAAGTTATATTCTCTCACAAACAGGGCAGCATTAATTAAATAGGCAATATAAGTATAAAACATAGATGGTCATGAATTAATAAATGTAAAACAAGAAGTAATGCCACACAATAAAACGTATCGGGCATTAGTTAAAAAACCGTAAGGAAAAATAAGTTATAGATTGGAAACCAATTATCTGTTTATAGTAACAGTGACCCTAACCGGGGACCAAAACGTCCCGAATAGCAATCCCAAGCTTCCCTTTCATGCCGGACCTTTTGGTAAATTTGTGTTAAGGTTCCTCAAGGGAAACAATATTTATTGATTGGAAACCAATTTTCTATTACCGAAAAAGTGACCAAATGTGACCAAATTATTCCAAATTGCCCAAAATAGCAATCCCAAGCTTACTTTCCGTGAGCCGTGCCTTTTGGTAAAGTATCGTTAAAATTCTATAGAAAAGAAATATAAAAAGATCGGACAGGGAAAGTAGCATTCAAGGAGGACAGTAAACCACAAAACCCAGAAACAAACACGCAAACAGACAAACAAGAAGGCAGAAGCAATAATAAATGCAAACGACATCATAAACACAAAAAGGGTTGACAATAGGGCTACCGCCTTGGAACAGTCAGTGGTAAAGTAGGCCACTGGGGGTTTAAACCGGTTCTAGGGTGCACCAAACCTCACACTTACCCTACTGTCAACCCATTAAAACAGGACAGTGTAAATAAAGAAATCCCCGCCATGATCACTGAAGGTATTGATCGTAAACCAATGTTCTATTTAGAGTAACAGTGATCTTGACTTTGGACAAAATGACCCGAATAAAAACCCAAAGCTTTTTTCTATGAGCCGCACATTTAGGTAAAGTGGAAAATGTTGGTAAGATATACTAATTCAATATTTAGAATCCACTACTATTTACACTATTTTCTATATTGCATATCCACTTATAGTAAAAAATATCCTTTATATGCATGCAATACAACATTTTACAAGATATGTACTTATAACGTAACACTTTTGTATAAGATGTTATGTTTCAGCGAAAGTAATTATCATAACAAATGCGTGATTTATGTATGTGAAACTGTCATTTAGAATAAATGCATTGTTGAATAATAATCTCCAATTTCACACAGCCGGCTTTAAATTACATTCTGAATTAGGTGCATACTAATGTCCTATTGTAAACCTATATGTTTCTGTTACCTTAAACCAAATACATGTAATTTCAATAAATACATATCATAATTGTTTAAAACTGTGTTTGCAGTTTAAATATGATCGTATGATTTATTTTAAGACAAAAAAATAAATGTTGAATAAAAAGTTCGAAGTTTATCGCAATATTAAAAAAACTACAGATAACATGACAGTTTGCTCGTATTACACCGATGATTGTGTAAATGACCCAAAATAAGCATTTTATTAATATTTTGTAAGACCAAAAATGAATAGTTATTGTTGCTGTATTTTCTCATATTATATATAGACATTTTGGGAATTTGTTTTTCATCATTATTTACAAATGAGTATGTTTTGCCACTAAATCTCATGTTATATATTTTTTCTTTCTTTTCTTATACGAAAGTAATGAAACTTCCTTTTTATTAAGGAGGAAATCATAACAATGCATGCAGTTGATGTTTCAAACTAGAAGTCGAATTTCATGTTAGTTTTCACCGAAATCGTGAAAACCGACAAATAGTAAAAAAAATGCATATTCCACTTTTTTTATGTTCAAACATAGACATATCAGACTACTATAACATTTAACGATACTTTACAAGCATTTTTTTTGAAGTTGTATTGTGGTTATTTTTATAATTAAAGAGTTTTGCTGCAAAACTTAACTCTCTACACTTTTTCAGAAATATGCATGCAGCAATATTATGAAACACATAATAGTTCATGTCATAATGTTTTATATCGAAGGAATCATTCGACTTGACATTAAAATGAACATATTCGGCGAAAATGTCAAGATATTTGATTCAGTTACAAAATGAAAGTGTTATAAGTTGAACACATCTTGTATAGTAACAATTAGTTTCTTTTTTTCCGCAGGCAAGTTTTAACCCCCCCCCCCCCCTCTCCCAAATCCCACCCCTCCCAAAAGAAAAACTATCATGTTTGACTTAAGAGTGGGGTTTGGTGCACCCTTGAACTGGTTTCAACTCCCCGGTGCCACTGACCGTTCCAGGGCTGTATCCCTGATGCCAACTGATATATGTTTGTGGTGTGCCTTTTTTCTGAATGTGTTTGTGATGCACTTTTTGAATCACCTTTGCGTTATAATACTTGTTGGAGTAATTGTATTCTCTGAATGCAACTCATCCTGTTGGACTTATAACCTTTTCTGTAATAAAATATTTCAGCAGGAAAACGACCATATTCATCATATAATATACAGTCCGGTGTTTATTTCTTAAAGAAGATACTTATATGAGTGTACAAATAAAGACTCAGTTATATCACACTATTCATAACCAGACACCACCGACCAATATAGGACAATTGGAGCGACCATTCTAGTCTATCAATTAATTGTAATTCAATATTTGTCAGTAAAAACAATTGTCTCGATGTTTAAAGCATGCAATCATCATCAGTTCTTTTAGCACATTGATTCGTTGCTGGTTTACCATTGAAGAGTCGGCGATCAAGGGAGCTAATCCGGTATACGCAAGAAGATGACGTCACGTTGTGAAATGATATTTAACGTTTTTAGTTACTATAGTAAGTACTTATAATTATAGCATTTTATTGGTTAAAACTTCTAGACGTTTATATTAATTGGTAGCAACTTATTTCATTGTTATTGAAGTACCCCCGCCATGATAAGAATTTAAATAATGATTCCTGATACGTTGTCTGTGTGGGAATTTAATCTTTCTCTATATCGAAAAGCAAAAAAACACAACTAACTATTTTGTAACGGAGCTTGTTGATAAACAGTTTTACCATAATGCGTTTTTTATACTGGAACTTTCGCACAACGATTAAAACTGTTAATCTCGCATTTCTGTGTACTAGGCCAAAAACAAACTGTAGCCGTACCGGCACAGCTCGTGTTATGTTTACAAGTATTTACCACGCTGCTGTAGGATTTTTATGCCATATATTACGGTCGATTTTAAGTGGTAAACCATCCATTTATTCCTTGGTAGAACCAGTACTGTATATCTCCCACACGTCGAGCTACCCAGTGAGTTGAGAGTCGAAACGGTTTAAAACTCAGCGTATTTGACCGCAAATTGTATATTTTGTTATTAATCGCTTAAGATATAAAAAATGTATGAAAGGATAAATGTTGATATCGTCGAACACGATAAATACAAAACATATTGCAATCTCGGTTTGATTGAGACTGTTCATGAACGGTAGTGGAAAGTGCTTGCTACCGTTCACGCCCTCTAGCCCCGGGTTGAGCAGAACTCAATATTTAAAATGCCAGTAGTACAGAAATTTGAGCCATCCCGAAGATCGTATGCATATGACGGTGGAACCTTCAATATGGTATTTTCACACCATTCCATGGCCAGTGGCGTATGGTCCCAGTTTCTAACAAATAGCGTTGCCCTAAACGAGAAAAGAATGATCGAAATAAACAAAATGAATGTTAGCTGTGAGCAGAGGTATCGCATATAACAGTCAAAAGACTACATTAAAAAGAAGGCAACATGTCCTTTAAGGGTGCTTAAACAATACTCAGAACCGTTAAAAGCTGGAGTAGTGGAACAACATATTCGAAATTCAAGAAGGAAACCAAAAGTATGTGAGAATGTACCACCGATATCTGTAAATATCGGGCTCAGCGATCTCCAAAGATAAATCGAACCTTGCTCGTACATAAACAGATATCTAATTATAACTAGAGATGTACAGGAACAAATAACAACTTATAAAACAACGGATGTATATGGTCAGGTTAAAACATGAGGCAAGAGTGTGACATTGGGAGCCAAAATTAAACATAACTTTCAACCTTTACTTTCCATCACAAACTTAGCGGCACATATTTTAGTTTACAAAAGTACTAAGGAATTTCACACTTTTTGGAAATTAACGTTTTACGGGAACTTAAAATATACTTTTTTTTTCAAATGATAAATGCTTTTTTTTTTACAGCTTCTAAACGTTATCAAAAAGAAACAGAGCCATATTATTTCTTCCTCATGAGATAAAGGATACATTGTTAATGCATTATTTATTTATATTATGCCCAAAGGGCAATTTGCATTTTTTCTGATTTTTCTTCATTTTTTGTTAAATTTTAGTGGAGAAAGTTTAGATTTCTATTTTGATACATCGCATTAAATGATATAACTTGTTTCATTACACATATTGAAGTATACAGCATTGCAAGTAAACATTTGAGGTTGATCGGATAACTATATGTGTTGTACTAATAAATACAAGAAGCATATCCGTCTTTTAAACATGTGTCAGACTCCTGACATTCGATTATTGTAATGGAAGAAAGAACATTATTGACCAGTTAAAGCATACAATTTATTTGGAAATGGATTTACATATGCAAGACAATCTACTTGATCTAATAGGAAACTGAATAATGTTTGATACGATAACATCTGTATCGCAGTGAATCATTTGTAACATTAACCTGAACGCTTAATACTAAAAGGGAAGCATTTTATAGTTTGTTTACGCCTATAAGTCCCTTAATAATCATATATAAAACTATTTAAGATCGATGACAATCCACTAACACATGTGGGGGTAATTTTGAAACAAATAGGTGCATGTAAAAATGTTACACTCCTGACATAAGGACCATAGACCATACTAATTATAATTGAATTTACAATCAGGAAAATTAAATATGATACATTATTTGTTTGAAATATCTACAGTGAAGTGATTTTGTTTTGTTAAATTAAGAATTAGCAATAACGGCATAGAGGTTTGTTTTAAAAATGCTTTTATTAGAAGTATTAGGTAATAAGTACATCTTTAAATGACTTATGTTTGTCTACACGTTGAAAACATGCACACTAGCAACAGTTTAAATATATGTATATAACATTACCTAATACGACTGAACTCTCATCACCTTGATAGTATAGAATCGTCCAGCACAACTAATGCATAGCAGATTATGTTAACATGAGATATAGGGTCCTATAGAAACCACAGCGTCCGAATGCAATGGCATCGTAGGTCCGCACTGTACTGCAAACAAGGACTTGATAATACAATGAAAGAGAAAAACCCCAAAAGGGTGGTGAAGACAGGGTTACCGACTTGGACCGGTCAGTAGGCAATAAGGCCTACTGGTTAGCTTAAATCGATGTTATATGCGCACAATCCTCGCTATTACCCGTCTTCAGCGCCCAAATAGACACGAGAGTGTGTGTAAACACAACTACATCCCACAAGGAATTCTCTAACAATAAAGTCCACATCCAGTGAAACTAACTAAAGAAACACATACATAATAATAAACATCTCAGGATGTATCCAGAATCGTACTGAACAATCATAATAGTTGCAGCTGAAGAGAAAACCAATCTAGGGTACGACCAGAAAACCCGAGGGACAAAAGCTCATGCAACCATCTCCCTTAGTTGGGGTTTCAGTAGGTACAATCATAGAGTCCCAAGAGGTAGTCCAGTCATCGCACAAGTGAAAAATGAAGCGTAATGACTGACTGTAGAGGGGTCAATCACTAAACATGCACTGCGCTGTAAAACCAAAGGGTTATATCCTTTTTTGACGAACTTCCTGATTACATTTGCAAAGCGGTCAGGAAACCCGTCAGACCCCTTTACATTTCGAAGTTTATAGACCACATCTCCATAAAATGAGTGTTGTACTTTCCTAGCAGGCCGTTGTTGCGGCGGTAGAATTTAGAGAAAGATCTACGTAGTTTGTGATACAGAATGAGCTGGGAGATACACACCCCGTATGAGGTAGAACGAGGTACATCTCCATCCAGGTGTGGATATTTAACGATGTTAAAATTGAAATCATCTCTCTTATCATAGATTTTAGTATGAATACAATCATTTGAAATCGATAGATGAAGATCGAGAAATGCTGCTACTATATCCAAACTGTTGGCTTTATTAAAACGTGAGCTCTGGTGAATAAATGTTAGTAACCAAATGAGCAAAGAGATAATAACGGATTATCAATATTGAGAATGTCATCAAGCTAGGAGGTGACAAACTCAACATAAAATCTCTTTCAAAGCAGCACAAAACAAATCTGCAACAAGTGGCGTACAGTTAGTACCCATAGGAATACCAACAACCTGGCGGTAAATAGTTTTACAGTATCTTATAAAGATGTTATCCAGAAGAAAAGATAAGGCTCTAAAAACATCAGTACAAGTCCACAAATTATACTTATTATGGGGGCGTTAGTGAAGAAAGCCTTGACGTTATTCCAAGCTAGAAAATGTGTACCTTCTCTAGCAAATGGCTTCTGAATAAGCTGAAGCAGTTTTTCTTTGATAAGATTATGTGGTAGTGTAGTATACAGTGTAGAAAAGTCGTAGGTGCTTAGAGAAGAGGCATGAACATGCTTACACCGTAGTTTGTCAAGAACTTATCCAGAGTTTTTGATAGACCAAAATAGATTGATTCCTAAGTTCTCGAAGGCGTTTCCGCAATATTTTACAATATGTTCTTTAATCGCGGAAAGTCAGGAAGTCAATAGTTTTGATATATTGGTCGTGGTACATGAACTAGAATTAGCGATAAAACGTGCTTTGAAAGAAATTTTGTGAAGTTTGGGTATCCAGTACATTGTAGGGAGCTTCGTCTGCTTACTAACTACAGAAACCTTTATAGTCTCCATAAAGGCCACATGCTAGGAAACAATGTCCGTCTCCAGCAGAGGTGTAGTTAGATAAGCAGAAGTGCTCGCTAGCTCAGCATTCAAAGTATCGATATAATGTAGTCTTCAGACAATAATTTTATTGTTGGAAGCTTTGTCTGCTGGAACTAGAGCAAATTTAGTATGTAAATTCTGAAGTGAATGTTTATCTGCTTTTTCTCGCTTACACCACTTTGTATAGATATCCTTTAAAGAACCCGCAATTTCATTGCGACAGTGATTAAAATCAGTATCATATGGAAGGCGATGTTTAGGCCCTTTGGCAATTAAATGCCGAATCCTCGTATCCTCAATTACATCAAGATTTCCAGTAAGAATGTGACCGGCAGGTTCGTAACAAAATTTAGAATTTTGACAATCTCAATCAGTAGGAGTAGATGTCTCGATCTCAAGATCCGAAACGATCCTATTATAATTGAAAATAAGATTTTTAGTAGATTTCTTATACACATATAACAGGAGTCTCAATATTCTTGAAATACTTTGGAATTTCGTCAGTCACCCGCATATCATTAAAAATAAATTAATAAAATCGATGCCTTTATCAACATAACTTATCTTCAAAAAATGCCTTTGATGGTCAGATGGAGCATCTGTATGTGGACGCAAAATATGATGCTTGTAAATAAATACTGATAAAGTTGATCCTTTGAGAGCATCAAAAACAATTAAGAGAATAAAGCAGCAGACTCGGTTTTATTGAGTCTGTTCATGAGAAGTAATGAAATAAGCAACACTTCTCACGCCCCCTAGCACCGGCTTAAGCGGTATTCTACTTTATATTGGGCTCGTTGGTCCCAAAGGACCAGTAAAAAATAACTTTGAATAATAGATGCAGCCTCATATAACGGATTAGTACGGACATAAATGGCATCCGCTTCTTCGTCAAGTTTCTGTAAGCAAGAAAAAGACAGACTGACAACTTCTGACTACTTTGCTAAGGAGGGCGTGTCTACTCGATTTTTTATAAATATAATAAAGGTCTGCAACAGTAAAGACTTTCTTAAATTTACCTTTTAGATTATGGTTCTTCCGGAGACCATGTGACCGTCGTTTACGTTTACAAATAGACAATATGCTAAACGGATCTATATCTGGGTTATTGGAAATGTTTCCTTCTTGGTAAATGTTATCGTTTAACCCCAATGGATAAGGAGTTTGTAAATACTTTATCCATTTGAGTTTAGCAATATATCTAGCTTATATCTTGTAACCTTTGGTAGCAGTTTAAGTTTCTGTTATTTTAAAAGCAAAATTAGAAACGTGGATCATTTCAAGGGATTTTTCAATACTGTATTTTTAACGCACAAAGACGACGGTGTAGAACGGAAAATAAACACGCCTGTAATTTAACTCAAACTGTAAGTAAAGTATACCAGACGTTTATCGTTATAAAAGTATATCTAGGGCTTCCGTTACGATAGTATAAAGAAAGACGAATAGAGAGAAAAGATTATTTTTATTTTTTTTTTTTTTACTGTTCCATGTGTAAATTTAGCTCAGCGATTGGGTAAGGTATAATGTTTTCACCGCTTCCGCAACATTGATCTCACTCAGAAAATAGTTCATGGATTCCTTACAGGTCTGCACATAAAAAAAGATGTTTACACTACCTGTTTACGTGACCGAGTTTCATTTTTTCATTGACGATACTAGTTCTGTATGAGTCACTAGTGTCAAAGTGAGTATAGTTTTTAATAACAACTCAATACCAATGTTATTTGACCAAAATGAAAAAAGGCTACCTAAAAATAAATCCATTCTGATCAAAACTCGTTTGCCCCCGATACTTTATTATTTATATGGCTGACATTAATTATAATTTCATACGTGCATGTCTTATTGTTATATTATTTATAATATAACTCGCAGAAGTTTGCAATTGGGCACGATTCCGCTTACCACGTCATAGCAAATACTTTAAAAATGGTAGTAGTTACTTGTCACTCTTGCCTCATGGGCAAATAATGGGTAGTGCTAGGACTTGCTGACAAGGTGTCAGAATACTGAGCTGGTGGGCTATCATTCTTCGCGTGGCTCTAATGATAGAGGAACTCTCATGATGCTAAGAATTAAACACGCACACACACACGCACGCATGCACGCACGCACACACACACACACAAACACACACACACACATACATACACACTGTATCGGATAGGAACGAACATTGTTGGGCTTTTGAGTTTCCCATATATCCGAGCCCGATACAATTTCAATTCCCTGTAGTTTTTTGTATGTGTGCATATAACTTGGTATATATACTCGTCTATGAAAGATAAATATTTTATTATTTCAAACTTTGATGTCTGCCCACGGTCGGGTACAAGGGAAAAGGGGTAGTAGAGTAGGAAAATATGGGGCATTACCCCTGAACAGAATTCAGACAAGTTTAGCGTACACCATCCACTCAAGATAACAGGGAGGGGGAAAAAGCAACATTAGTTGTGTCTCTGGACCCAAGTTGGATAAGCTTCAAATATTTGTTTATCGTATTGTCATGTATGAAGAACGCGTGGGGATTTGCGATGGCGCGCCGTCGAATAATAGTTTAATTTTTAATATTGTAACACGTAATGTTAACGGGCATGAAATTAGAAACTAAAGGTCAGTATCTCGGATTGTATTGTCACAGTATGTCAATAATACGACACGCAAAGATCCCATTTCAAAATATCTACTTAGGGATATTTCATCACTTTAAGTTAACCGTGTTCTGTTTGAGTAACTTAATCCTAAATAGATAACAAATACATTTCTAAAATAATGGAAAAGTAAACACGCACATGTTTTTCTTTTATATTTAAAACTACTCAACTTATGTACAACTCGACACACCCCATTCTCTCGCATCTGGTAGACAATCAATTGTTACATGTTGTTATAATTTGGTAAAGTAAATAAATCACATTATGGTACTGGAACTCTGTCACCGTGATAGAATTGTCAATCACTAAGTTGTGTCTTTTTTATTATTTACTTAATTAACTAGACGTTAAAATGATTAATAAAATTATTAATTTCAAATGTTATTTGTCGTACTATTTTTTCATTAACAAAACTTGCATATCTTTAATTACCTCCCTTTAAACTAAATCTCCATTGAAATTCAGAGTAACGCTTTACAAGGTAAATATTTCAGATTTCAAAATATGCTTTTGGAAACATATTACTCAATAGTTTAAACATACACCACTCGAATAATGCTTAGATGTCATGTTTTTGCAATCAGAAGTATCAAAATATGTAACAGACTCAAGAACATGTATATAAATGACAAATAGGAAATGTGTATTACGAAATTCCAATCACATATTTTGTATACGTAGTCATAAACACCAAGTGTTTATGATTTGCACATGAATTATGTATTTTTTCACATGAAACATATATTTTGTTAATATTGATTCATTATAGTCCATATTTACATGGAAGAGGGTAGCCAGTTATCTCCCGTGTTACCAAGTGTGTAACTTCTACATCATCTCTGTTCGGCATCTAGGGACATTGAACTATGCAAGAAAGTAACATGTGTCCTTTAGAATCTTAAGTGAATTAAAATCAAAAAAAAATGTCATCTCATCTTCCAGACTATTACAGTCTCGACCACAGAAGTGCATAGTAAGTCACTTACATATTGTTAATGAAACACCGTCATCGTGAAAGAACCGCTAATTAATATATTATAAATAGGGGTGTACACGAATAAATAACAGCAACTTATAAAACAACATATGGTCATATACCACTATTGCATTTCCCATAGGCCTCCATTATAGCCTTTTGGCCTACAACCCCTATTCCTATATCCGTATGGATGATAAAACCTAACTTTTTTTAAAGAACTATCTTAGAGACACTCAAAAATGACCAGCAAATTGGGGATAATCTGATGCTTTCAGCCTCTAATAGTTCACTGAAGGTGGCCACCCCCAGAATGGCAGTAAAGCAATTTTACTTTTTGCAAATATACTCTCAGTAAATCTGTATCCATAAAAATGCAAATTTCAGTCAAAATATCCTAAATCAACATGTTTTATGATGGAAACATAATATGTTGATGTTTTATGGGGATTTGTTATGATTTGGGTAATTTAATCCAATCAGAATCTACCTTACAATCTGACTATATGCCCTAATAGGCCCTATACTTTTTTCAACCAATCAGAAGCCCCAAATCAATAGTGGTATCTGATCTAAATAGACATTCAAACCAAATTGAAGTTCATTTTGGTTCAAACATTCATTCTGAGGAAAATGGTGTGTTTTGTTTTTAGAAAAAATACTTTTCTTCAAAATATGAGGCTTAAAAGGGCTTCGGCTGATGTCAAATTCATGCGATTTTTACGCGTAAATCCAGAATCTTCAAAATGCCATATCTCGACATCCAAATAAAGTGATTTTGAATTGATTTCATCAATAACATGTGATTTTCAACCAGTTCAAGCTCTCTTGAAAATCATTTCTACTGAAAAATGATATTTGTGATTTTCAGGGCTCAAAATAGCAGATTTTACCATAAAAATGCCACTGTTTTGTTATATATTCAAAATCTGCCTTCAAATGGATTAATTAACATTATGCAGCCGTTTCTATATGTGAAACCATCAAGAAAATGTAACTTTTCACTTTAAAAATGACAAAAAATAATTCTGAGAATATCCTCCCAAACTCCATGTTTAAGGTCATGCCATGTTTTACAATATGCTCATTACACAAGATTGGCTGTAACTGTACACTTTAATGTGTTTTTTATTAGATATTGCTTGTGCCACCTTTACAGGTCATTTTCATGCAACCATGCAGCCAAAAAGCACTGTTGACAGTACAGATCCATAAAAATTCATTAAAATGAAGGGGGTGGGGTAGGGGGAAAAAAATCATATTTTTTGCCAACTAAATTATTTAATTTGTAAAATGTATTATACACCGCATAACATATTTGGATATCAACACTAAACGTAAAGACGCAATGAACTCAGAGTCAGAGTTTACCTCAACATCTTTTTCAAAACAGACATAAGCGCAATTTTCGACATTTTAGCAGACTTGTCGCTTTCTGACATGTTTGCCAAAAAATGTATGCAAAGCCCTCAAAAATTAAAAAAACTTACTAGATATACCTTTAATTGTGTCAAATAGGTGCATTACAGGCCAATTGTATGTCTACTTTCACTTTTACCCCATGCAGAATCTAGCTTTAGGTCATATACCACTATTGCATTTCCCATAGGCCTCCATTATAGCCTTTTGGCCTACTTCCCCTATTCCTATATCCGTATGGATGATAAAAGCTAATTTTTTTTAAAGAACTATCTTAGAGACACTCAAAAATGACCAGCAAATTGGGGGTAATATTATGCTTTCAGCCTCTAATAGTTCACTGAAGGTGGCCACCCACAGAATGGCAGTAAAGAAATTGTACTTTTTGCAAATATACTCTCAGTAAAATTGTATCCATAACAATGCAGATTTCAGTCAAAATGATGGAAACAAAATATGTTGATGTTTTATGGGGATTTGTTATGATTTATGGGGATTTGTTATGATTTGGGTAAATTAATCCAATCAGAATCTACCTTACAATCTGACTATATGCCCTGATAGACCCTATACTTTTTTCAACCAATCAGAAGCCCCAAATCAATAGTGGTATCTGATCTAAATAGACATTCAAACCAAATTGTAGTTCATTTTGGTTCATACATTCATTCTGAGGAAAATGGTATGTTTTGTTTTTAGAAAAAAATACTTTTCTTCAAAATATGAGGCTTTAAAGGGTTTCGGCTGATGTCAAATTCATGCGATTTTTACGCGTAAATCCAGAATCTTCAAAATGTCATATCTCGACAACCAAATAAAGTGATTTTGAATTGATTTCATCAATAACATGTGATTTTCAACCAGTTGAAGCTCTCTTGAAAATCATTTCTACTGAAAAATGATATTTGTGATTTTCAGGGCTCAAAATAGCAGATTTTACCATAAAAATGCCACTGTTTTGTTATATATTCAAAATCTGCCTTCAAATGGATTAATTAACATTATGCAGCCGTTTCTATATGTGAAACCATCAAGACAAGAAAATGTAACTTTTCACTTTAAAAATGACAAAAAATCATTCTGAGAATATCCTCCCTAACTCCATGTTTAAGGCCATGTCATGTTTTACAATATGCTCATTACACAAGATTGGCTGTAACTGTACATTTTAATGTGTTTTTTATTAGATATTGTTTGTGCCGCCTTTACACGTCATTTTCATGCAACCATGCAGTCAAAAAGCACTGTTGACAGTACAGATCCATGAAAATTCATTAAAATGAAGGGGGTGGGGTAGGGATTTTTTTTTTTAAAAAAATCATATTTTTTGCCAACTAAATTATTTAATTTGTAAAATGTATTATAAACCGCATAAAATTTTTGCATATCAACACTAAACGTAAAGACGCAATGAACTCAGAGTCAGAGTTTACCTCAACATCTTTTTCAAAACTTATTTCTAAGCGCAATTTTCGACATTTTAGCAGACAGACGCAGCTTGTCGCTTTCTGACATGTTTGCCAAAAAATGTATGCAAAGCCCTCAGAAATTAATAAACTTACTAGATATACCTTTAACTGTGTCAAATAGGTGCATTACAGGCCAATTTTATGTCTACTATCACTTTTACCCCATGCAGAATCTAGCTTTAGGTCATATACCACTATTGCATTTCCCATAGGCCTCCATTATAGCCTTTTGGCTTTAGAGACACTCAAAAATGACCAGCAAATTGGGGGTAATATGATGCTTTCAGCCTCTAATAGTTCACTGAAGGTGGCCACCCACAGAATGGCAGTAAAGAAATTGTACTTTTTGCAAATATACTCTCAGTAAAATTGAATCCATAACAATGCAGATTTCAGTCAAAATATCCTAAATCAACATGTTTTATGATGGAAACATAATATGTTGATGTTTTATGGGGATTTGTTATGATTTGGGTAATTTAATCCAATCAGAATCTACCTTACAATCTGACTATATGCCCTAAAAGACCCTATACTTTTTTCAACCAATTAGAAGCCCCAAATCAATAGTGGTATCTGACCATATGTGTATTGTCCAGTCACTACGAAATACAAAGATATAGAAAATATTGACTCAGCGGTTAGAGGCGCTGGACATAAAATGATATGTTTCCCTCGTCGGTACTTGGTTCGAACCCACATTAGGTACGATATTTTTAATTACCATAAGTACATTTATGCTGATGGGATCATTGTCGTATCGGGTACTACAGAAAGGTACCCGGGGTACATTTATGTAAACGTACCCGAAAATCTTTCATAACGGCCCCCAAATATACAGAAACTTGATAAAACAACTACTTAAACAATATTGTTTATCAATAACTACTGCGCTATTGTTCTTAAAAACATATTTAAGCTGCCATAGTTAGTAATAAAATACAGAACGTATTGTCGTAAAACCGGAAGTTATAAATCATCAAACCCCGCGCAAAAAAGTAAACAAATCTGCAGTTCGTCATTTAAGAAGAGTGGTCAAATATTTAGACCAATTGCATTCCTTTAAAGCGGAGGTAACTGTGAGCGGCTTTTAAAAGGTGAATCAATTAAACTTTGTAAACAATTAAAGTTCTTTTCTATGAAGTAACAGAACGCGTTACGTTTGCTTTTTACGACATAGTATTTTATCTCGGGTACATTTCTGTATATTTAGGGGTGTTTCTGGATTTCGATGATTTTCTGGTACGTTTCTGTATACATAAATGTGCCCCGGGTGCCTTCGTGTAGTACCCGGTACGACAATGACCCCCATCAGCTACATTTATTGCCCTTTAAACAGGTCGAAATTGCTCTAAGTTGCATTTGTCTTTAAAACGCGCATTCCTGAAACCAAAGACGCATAATATAATTATATATAAATAATCAGATATGCATATGCATCAATAGATGTATAAACCTCTATAATGGTTGACCAATTCATCAGACGAATCTATATATACACCAGGTTATATTTATCCTATTGTTTGGGGCGCTTGTTTCAGCCAAATGTTTTTCTGCAGTAGCTTGAGCAATTTAAATAATATGTGCATCAGTTATATATCATCAGAACTGGTATTTTTAGTGGTAAATAAAACTACTTTACTTTTGAAAATCGGTTGAGAAATAAATATTTAAAAGCCAAAATTATTTTTTATGTTTTTTTTCCAATGTAAATTCCTTGTTGGCAGGACAGCCGAAAATTAAGAAATTTCAAATAACTTTTGCCTTCTTGTTTGTCTGTTTGCGTGTTTGTTTCTGTGTTTCGTGGTTGACTGTCCTCCTTGACTGCTACTTTGCCTGTCCGATCTTTTTTATATTTCTATTCAGTTAGCCTTCATATTTTGCTATAAAACTTTCAGAGTGTTTTCATTTACATTTATTCAACACATTAAAATCATTTTTGAATATATAAATTCTAAAAAATATATTTTTGAAATTGTTGATGCAGCAGAATTTTGCATTGAAAAGGCCCTATCAAAAACAACTTTTGCATGTGAAATTTTTATTTCTCAACCGATTTGGAAAAGTAAGGTATTTTTATTTACCACTAAAAATGTCTGTTTTAGTGATATACATGTTATTTGGGTACTAGCTAGATTTTGTCTCAACAGTCCAAAAAACCTTTGGCTCAAACAAGCGCCCCAAACAATAAACGATGTATAACTTCTATATTATTTTAAAATCGAAACTAAACGCTTGGATAATTTAAGGGATTTTTCAATAATGTATTTTTAGCACAAAAAAACAACACAACATAATGAATATGCGTGTGTACAATAAACCAATATTTAGGTCATAACACGAGAGTATGTAGTATATGAATAAACATCAGATTACGAGTGTACATGTATATACACGACTTACACTGTATACATGTATCCACGTGTAAACATTAAATGCATACAGGTATATGTCTCACTTCACAGTGTCCATGACTTGTTTTTATGTGTTAACCTAGAGGCATATATTTTTCTGTAAAACTTTACGTAGGAAAGTGATTTATTAACAGGGCACTCATTTAAAGGTAATTAATTGCTAAACTCTATGATAAATGATAAAGTACTTAAAGCTACTTGTCTAGCTAATGTTATTGACGCACCATAACCAAAAGAGAACCGGCAATCTATCACAACAAATGTGTTAAATTTTTGTTTTTAAAAATAGAAACTAGACACTTGGAATATGTCAAAGGATTTTCCAAAATGTATTTTTAGCACACAAAGACGACCGAGTTATACGCATGTATTTTTAATTACAATATAGGTCAAGTATCCCGTAAGTACACAATAGAGTATGAAGTACATGAATACACAGCGAATTACGTGACAGACACGTCATACTGTACAGCTATGGGTAAACATTAAATACATTAAAGTATACGCCCCACTTCACAATAGCCATGACTTGCTTTAAGTTAACCTAGGCCTATGCTAACTTTACGTAGTTATAGATCTATACGTATTTTTGGGGAAAATGAATACTTACAGGGCACCCATTTAAAGGACAATGTCTGCTGCACAATGTAGTTTTTACATAATGTGTTAACCAAATATCGTTAGGTATTAATTACATATGCGACTCAATTCATTACATTTACTTGAATGCATCAAGTATGCGAATATGTTTTTTTATGCAGATCATGTTAATGTAGGAATGCTTTTACTATATTCTTTTACAAATACATTGTCTATGAACCTGATACATATTTCATTGTTAACATGAAAATCTGGCTTCCCTTCACACTTCAATAAATGGATTTTGACCGACATGAAGTAAGGCTACCTTAATATAAATCCATTCGAATGAAACCTCTTTTGCGTAATATGTTTTATTTAACATTTCAATTATTAGTAACATGTAATTTTTATTTAAGTATTTAAACTAGACTCCCACACTGTCAAGGAGTTACAATTTCTTATTTATGAATTATGATGGGTGTTGTGTATGAGTTACTTAGCCGGAAATTGAAAAAAACAAGAGGTCAATGACCTTGAAGCTCTACTGATTGATTTTGATTTCAGGAAGTAGTCGCTACAAACGTGTTTTTTGAAAATCTATTTTTAGCCGTGGCGGCCACCTTGAATTTCCGGCCGACCTGATTTTTTTCTAGGATTAATAAGACATCAAGAGCAACATTCCTGTGAAGTTTCATGAAAATCCGTCAAATAGTTTCAGAGGAGTAGTCGCTACAAGTTTTCATTATATAACTCTATGTAAACAAAGATGGCCGCTGGCAGCCATGTTTAAAGTCGAATCAAAACGATTTTCGACAAGGACCAACACCATGTCATGCTGATCATTTTAGAAAAAGTCCCATATCAATATCTCTTATAGTTTTCAAGAAGTAGTCGCTACAAACTTATTTTTTAAAAATCTATTTTTAGCTGTGGCGGCCATCTTGAATTTCCGGCCAACCTGAAATTTTGCTAGGATCAATTAGACATCAAGAGCAACATTCCTGTTAAGATTCATGAAAATCTGTCTAGTAGTTTCAGAGGAGTAGTCGCTACAAGTTTTCATTATATAACTCTATGTAAGCAAAGATGGCCGCTGGCAGCCATGTTTAACGTCGAATCAAAACGATTTTCGACAAGGATCAACATCATGTCATGCTGATCATTTTAGAAAAAGTCCCATATCAATATCCCTTAGAGTTTTCAAGAAGTAGTCGCTACAAACTTGTTTTTTAAATACCTATTTTTAGATTTGGCGGCCATCTTGGATTTCACATCTACATGAATTTTTGCTTGGATCAACTAGACTTCATGGGCAACATTTCTGTAAAGTTTCATGAAAATCCATTCAGTAGTTTCAGAGGAGTAGTCGCTACAAAAAAAAGTTTACGGACAGACAGACGGACGGACAGACGGACGGACGACGGACGCCGCACCACGGCAAAAGCTCTGCTGATCTCTGATCAGTAGAGCTAAAAACACTAATTAATTTAAAACTGCTCAAAGGATGTACATCACTCAATAGACACCGTACCCCACCAACTGATGTCTGGAAGACTTGACAGAGTGCATAAATTACACGTCTAAGAGCGGCTTGATGATTTTTCGGCGCCAGCCGTATAAGCTGGCTATTGGCCTCGCGTGAGGTGTGTCTGTGTAAGCCTATCAAAACTCGAGTTGAAAGCGATACAGAAATAATGAAAGCATACAGTGTAAGAAGCACCTAAGACATAATGAATGAGTCTACTGGAAGGCATTCTTTAAATTGTCAATATTTATAAAACGTTTTGCTATTTTGTTCAAGTAAGACACTTACCTAATACGATTGAACTTACATCACATTGATATAATCATCCAGCATAGCTAATGCATAGCAGATTATGTTAAGTTCTGTTATTTTAAAAGCAAAACTAGAAACTTGGATCATTTCAAGTGATTTTCCAATAATGTATTTTTAACGCACAAAGACGACGGTGTAGAACGTCATTTAATCGAAGTGGTAGGTATTTATTGAATCCCAATACAGGTCTGCATATGAAATAAGATGTTTACACTACCTGTTCACGTGACCGAGTTTCAATTATTCATTCACGATACTTGTTCTGTATGAGTCACTTGTGTCAAAGTGAGCATAGTTTCTATTAACAACTCAATGCCAATGTTGTTTGACCGAAATGAAGTAAGGCTACCTAAAAATAAATCCCCCCCGATGCTTTATTATACATATATCAGTATGTAGTAACATTTTAAATAATTTTAGTATCGAAGTTACACACTTTCAAAATCAAGGATTTCATTTTTTTACAAATTGATACATATTCTGTATAAGTGAAATAATCGTAAATATAAAAAGGAACATGTTCATATTTAAAACAACTCATACGGTTGTTCGTCAATACCCAAAACCCGCATACCCCTTCCCCCGGTCCACACCCACATACACCCACATTGGTGATTGACAGACACGGACACATCTTAAACTGTCAATACATGCAAAACTCTGTGATAAATTGGTAAAGTAAGTAACACCTAATGCTAATGAAGCACCATAACCATGACCGAACCGTCAATCACAACAAATACATATCAATTTGTGCTTAACATAGAAACTTGCACTTGGATCATTTCAATGGATTTTCCGATAATGTATTTTTAGCACACAAAGGCGAACGTGTTTAGGTCACGTATCCCGCAATGTGTATGTAGTTCATGTATAGATTATGTGCATATAATTATACAAGATACGTATATTACAGCTTGTAAACTTTAAATATATTAAATTATGTGTCACTACATTATAGCCTGCATTAATTGTTGTAATGTTTCCACTTGGAGGCCTATGTTTATAACTTGTTAGGGACCGACCATTTCGATTTCGGTGGTGGTGGGGTTGTGGTGTGGGGATGGGTCTTAAAAAGATATTCCGGCCCTTGAATTTTGTTGAAAAAAATATCCTGGCTCTGACTTGACGGGAAAAAAAGGCCCTCAAATTGTTGAAAAAACAAACACATTATTGGAAAAAAATAATCTGACTCCCTCTTCAGTCTATGGTAAATGTAGATCTACTCCATCAGCCGCTGGATTCAACATGGAAATGTTTAACCACAACCTGGATACATCCACAACTTTTGCTAAAATGTTTATCGAAGTCTCCAGTTGAAATGAGTTTAAAAGACAGTGATAGTATTCATGGTTGTAATACCTGTGATGTAAATACATCGTGGTAGTAATAATTGTGGTATACATTAGTCATGGCAGTTATAAATATGATAAAATGTGGTATACACTGGCAATGGTGGTAGTAAATATGTTGTGTAATGTATTTTGTCGTTTGTATTTATTATTACTTTTGCCTTCTTGTTTGTCTGTTTGCGTGTTTGTTTCTGTGTTTTGTGGCTGACTGTCCTCCTTGAATGCTACATTCCCTATCCGATCTTTTTATATTTCTTTTAAATAAAACATGAGAAAACAGTGTTACTTCTCTCTGTTCAAAACCACTATTCTCAGTACCTTGAAAATAAATTTCTGTGGATGATTCTTTGTGTTCTTTCGGAATCTTCATCCGTGAACTTATGAGTTAACTTTTCAAATCATCTTCAGAAAGTTGTACTGTGCCCGCCATTTTAGTAAATGTTCACTGAATTGCATGTAGACATACACTGTTCACCATAGTACATCGCAATATTTAAACTTGCTTTGACATCTCAATCATAAGACAATACAAATTATACTGGGGTGACATTACAAATTAGACTATCATTCAGTGACTCACTTCACGGAGAAATTACAAGCGATATGAGATATAACAAAAGTGGGAAAATAGCAGTCTATGGAAATTTAACGTGGGTGTTTGACATGAGGTATATTATTAATAAATATGGTATCAGTGGTCATGGTAGTTATAAATGTAGTATGCATAGCTCATGGTATTAATGCATGGGGTATTCAGTGGTCATGGTAGTAATGAATCGGGTATTCAGTGATCATGGTAGTAATAAATGTGGTATTTAGTCTTAGTAGTCATGTTAGTATTAAATGTGATATACATTGATCATGGTAGTAATACTACAGTGGTCATGGTAGTAGAAAATGTGGTAAAAAGTAGCCATGATAGTTATACATGTGACGTACTTTGGACATGTTAGTAATCAATTGGGTGACAATACAAGGGTCCTGGTACTTGTGCGATGATGTGAATATCATCAACAAGTAAGTGGACTTAAGAAGTAGGATCAGTCACATGCAATGTCAGGTTACGGACAAAGCTATGTACTATATGCTAGTGTTAATAAGAATGGTATGGAACATGATAGACATTGCCCAGTACAAGACAATCCCCTGCACCACCAAACAAAACACGCAATCAATACATGATTTAGAAGAGCAAAATGGGGCTCACATAGAAAGCAGACAAGGACAAGCATATCAACTAAAGATTAAAACCAGCACATAAAGTTTCATCCACCAACTATGAACATATCAATACTAAGCAAGAGCTGTCGAAAGGACAGCATGCTCCACTATTAAAGGTCAATTTTAAACAAGGTCACTGACACTTCTGTCTCACCAATCATGGTGCCAGTTCATTCACAAGGTCAAGTATTAATTGTGGAAGCTATATGGTGGAGAAGTGAGGGTGTAAGGGGTGCGCGGAGTGGGTAGTCAGTACACATATATACCAAATATCAAAGCAAGACCTCTAATACACCAGAAAGATATATGAACTTGAAGAGGGTGGGGAGGGGAAGTGAAGTTCTACTGAATAGGAAAAAAAACAGAAATAATACAATATTTCCATTGGGGGAATCTAAGGTGGAGAGTGTGTGTGTATGCTGAGAGGGGGTGTTGAGAGGCGGTGTAAGAGATCAGGATGCAGACATGGTAACTGAAGAGAAAACTACAATAATAGAACAAAACGTTGTCTATTTATCTAGGGTGATGGTGGTGGTGGTGGTGTAGGGCTCTTGTGTAGAACCAGTACTAAGCAATGTGGATCAATTATCTTGCTCAATGATAAATAAATAAAATGGCCAAGGCGAGGATTGAACCTACGACATTTAGGTCTGGAGTCCGACGCTCTACCACTGAACCACTCACTCCCCACATTGTGACGATGACATATAACTATAAGCTCCACTCAATGTGACGATGACAAATGACTATAAGCTCCACTCAATGTGACGATGACATATGACTATAAGCTCCACTAAATGTGAAGATGACATATGACTATAAGCTCCACTCAATGTGACGATGACATATGACTATAAGCTCCACTCAATGTGACGACGACATATACCTATAAGCTCCACTCAATGTTACGACGACATATGAATATAAGCTCCACTCAGTGTGACGATGACATATGACTATAAGCTCCACTCAATGTGACGATGACGTATGACTATAAGCTCCACTCAATGTGACGATGGCGTATGACTATAAGCTCCACTCAGTGTGACGATGACATATGAATATAAGCTTCACTCAATGTGACGATGACGTATGACTATAATCTCCACTCAATGTGACGATGACATATGACTATAAGCGTCATTAAATGCATCTACTTTTACCTCTATTTTATGGGGTCTAATACAATTAAATAGTGTAAGTTGACATTTTTAAAGAAACTAACCAGCCAAATAACGGCAAAAAATGCAAAATCAAAACTCTATCCAGGTGTTCAAGTCATATACTAATATATATGCGCCGTTTAAAAGCATGGATTTATTGATGGGTTCTTAAATTACCCGTGATTGAATATGCGTAAAATGAATTTTGAGTTGGTAACTCTGAACTGAGTCTCCAGTTTCGGGGTTTGGTCTGGCTGGTTAAAGCCGTTTATATTGTGTCTGTAGAGTTTGGATTCTCAAAATGTGTAAGTAGCATATACCTCGTCGTCAGTAGGTTTAGAAACGGTGTATATGAGTTGTTAAATGTGGCTGTTGTTGGCGGTATAACTACTTTAACATAAATGTACAAACGTCATTGTTTCGTTTATACCTGTGCAGTTTTAGCGTTATGCATATTGTCATTATACGATACCAGAAATAGTGACATGTCACTTGTCATGTTTAATACGGGTGAAAATCACCGGTTAAATGGCGCATGCGTAATTACGACGTGTTCTACATAATTATGGTTAATTAACTGGAATGACGATTTACCTTTCATTTAATAGTAATAGTTAATAACTGCAAATTAGACATACATTTGTACAGTATATCATTGTTAACTCTATTAGGTAATTAATAACAAAAATATATTTCAAACAGAAAAGACGCGCATCTTATTCATACTGTTAATAGTAATTGACAATTTTAAAAAGTATCCTGTTTTTTTTTCTCAAAGAGATGTTACTTAGATGGAATTATTTGACTTTAATTATCCTCTGGAATGTTGGGATAGTCCATGGCCAAGGTAAGAAATAAGGCATATACCACATACAAATCACAAAGGTCCGTATTCATAAATACTGATAAGGTGATCCCTTGGAAGCAAAAAACACAAACAAGAGAGAAAAATAGCAGACTTAGTTGTATTGAGTCTGTTCAAATCTATCCAGCTGTTTAGCAATATCTTAACTGAAGTCATATTTTATATACGTTTTTTTAAAAACTTTTTTTTATCGATTTAAGACATTTCTTAATATTGCTAATAAGTTTATGGATAAATAAAACCTACAGCTAAATATTTATCTAACATATACTCTCCTGTGTCTGTACGAACCATCATAAACATATACTCTCCTGTGTTTGTACGAACCATCTTAGACATATACTTTCCTTTATCTGTACGAACCATCTTAGACATATACTCTTCTGTGTCTGTACGAACCATCTTAGACATATACTCTCCTGTGTCGGTACGAACCATCTTAGACATATACTCTCCTGTGTCGATACGAACCATCTTAGACATATACTCTCCTGTGTCTGTACGAACCATGTTAGACATATACTCTCCTGTGTCGGTACGAACCATCTTAGACATATACTCTCCTGTGTAAGTACGAACCATCTTAGACATATACTCTCCTGTGTCTTTACGAACCATTTTAGACATATATTCTCCTGTGTCTGTCTGTAGAACTATCTTAGACATATACTCTCCTGTGTCTGTACGAACCATCTTAGCTATATACTCTCCTGTGTCTGTACGAACCATCTTAGACATATACTTTCCTGTGTCTGTACGAACCATCTTAGACATATACTCTCCTGTGTCGGTACGAACCATCTTAGACATAAACGCTCCTGTGTATGTACGAACCATCTTAGACATATACTCTCCTGTGTCTGTACGAACCATCTTAGACATATAATATCCTGTGTCAGTACGAACAATCTTAGACACATACTCTCCTGTGTCTGTACGAACCATCTTAGACATATACTCTCCTGTGTCGATACGAACCATCTTAGACATATACTCTCCTGTGTCTGTACGAACCATCTTAGACATATACTCTCCTATGACTGTACGAACCATCTTAGACATATACTCTCCTGTGTCTGTACGAACCATATTAAACATATACTTTCCTGTGTCAGTACGAACAATCTTAGACATATACTCTCCTGTGTCTGTACGAACCATGCTAGACATATCTCTCCGGTGTCTGTACGAACCATCTTAAACATACACTCTACTGTGTCTGTACGAAACATCTTAGACATATACTCTCCTGAATCTGAACCATCTTAGACATATTCTCTCCTGTGTCTGTACGAACAATCTTAAACATTTACTCTGCTGTGTCTGTACGAACCATGCTAGACATATACTCTACTGTGTCTGTACGAACCATCTTAGACGTATACTCTCCTGCGTCTAAACGAACCATGCTAGACATATACTCTACTGTGTCTGAACGATCTTAGACATATACTCTCCTTTGTCTGTACGAACCATCTTAGAATTATACTCGCCTGTGTCTGTACGAACTTTATTAGACATATACTCTCCTGTGTCTGTAGGAACCATCTTAGACATATACTCTCCTGTATCTGTATGAACTATCTTAGACATATACTCTTCTGTGTCTGTACGAACCATGCTAGACATATACTCTCCTGTGTCTGTACGGACCATCTTAGACATATACTGTCCTGTGTCTGAACCATCTTAGACGTATACTCTCCTGTGTCAGTACGAACCATCTTAGACATATACTCTCCGGTGTCAGTACGAACAATCTTAGACATATACTCTATGTGTCTGTACGAACCATCTTAGACATATACTCTCCTGTGTCATTACAAACCATCTTAGACATATACTCTCCTGTGTCTGTACGAACCATGCTAGACATATACTCTCCTGTGTCTGAACCATCTTAGACATATACTCTCCTGTGTCTGTACGAACCATCTTAGACATATACTCTCCTGTGTCTGTACAAACCATCTTAAATATATACTCTCCTGTGTCAGTACGAACCATCTTAGACATATACTATATGTGTCTGTACGAACCATCTTAGACATATACTCTCCTGCGTCAGTACGAACCATCTTATACATATACTCTCCTGTGTCGGTACGAACCATCTTAGACATACACTCTCCTGTGTCTGTACGAACCATGCTAGACATATACTCTCCTGTGTCTGAACCATCTTAGACATATACTCTCCTGTGTCTGTACGAACCATCTTAGACATATACTCTCCTGTGTCTGTACGAACCATCTTAAATATATACTCTCCTGTGTCAGTACGAACCATCTTAGACATATACTCTATGTGTCTGTACGAACCATCTTAGACATATAATCTCCTGCGTCAGTACGAACCATCTTAGACATATACTCTCCTGTGTCTGTACGAACCATCTTAGACATATACTCTCTTGTGTCTGAACCATCTTAGACATATACTATCCTGTGTCTGAACGAACTATACTCTCCTGTGTCTGTACGGACCATATTAGACATATACTCCCCTGTGTCTTTACGAACCATCTCTCCTGTGTCTGTACGAACCATCTTAGACATATACTTTCCTTTATCTGTACGAACCATCTTAGACATATACTCTCCTGTGTCTGTACAAACCATGCTAGACATATACTCTACTGTGTCAGTACGAACCATCTTAGACATATACTCTCCTGTGTCTGTACCAACCATGCTTGTCATATACTCTCCTGTGTCTGAACCATCTTAGACATATACTCTCCTGTGTCTGTACGAACCGTCTTAGACATATACTCTCCCGTGTCTGAACCATCTTAGAGATATACTATCCTGTGTCTGTACGAACTATACTCTCCTGTGTCTGTACGAACCATATTAGACATATACTCTCCTGTGTCTGTACGAAATATCTTAGACATATACTCCCCTGTGTCTTTACGAACCATCTCTCCTGGGTCTGTACGAACCATCTTAGACATATACTTTCCTTTATCTGTACGAACCATCTTAGACATATACTCTCCTGTGTCTGTACGAACCATCTTAGACATATACTCTCCTGTGTCGCTACAAATGATCTTAGACGTATACTCTCCTGTGTCGCTACGAACCATCTTAGACATATACTCTCCTGTGTCTGTACGAACCATCTTAGACATATACTCTCCTTTGTCGGTACGAACCATCTTAGACATATACTCTCCTGTGTAAGTACGAACCATCTTAGACACATACTCTCCTGTGTCTGTACGAACCATCTTAGACATATACTCTCCTGTGTCTATACGAACCATCTTAGACATATACTCTCCTGTGTCGGTACGAACCATCTTAGACATAAACGCTCCTGTGTATGTACGAACCATCTTAGACATATACTCTCCTGTGTCTGTACGAACCATCTTAGACATATAATCTCCTGTGTCTGTACGAACCATCTTAGACATATACTCTCCTGTGTCTGTACCAACCATCTTAGACATATACTCTCCTGTGTCGGTACGAACCTATCTTAGACATATACTCTCCTGTGTCTCTACGAACCATCTTTGACATATACTCTCCTGTGACTGTACGAACCATCTTAGACATATACTTTCCTGTGTCTGTACGAACCATATTAGACATATTCTTTCCTGTGTCAGTACGAACCATCTTAGACATATACTTATACTCTCCTGTGTCTGTACGAACCATGCTAGACCTATCTCTCCTGTGTCTGTACGAACCATCTTAGACATACACTCTCCTGTGTCTGTACGAAACATCTTAGACATATACTCTCCTGTATCTGAACCATCTTAGACATATACTCTCATGTGTCTGTACGAACTATCTTAGACATATACTCTGCTGTGTCTGTACGAACCATGCTAGAATCAAAAGGGTGACTATAGTATGTATTACATTCTGATCAACCCGAACCTGCAGGCGTATGTCCTCCCCATAGCCGGGCAGGTCAGTTTTTAGTAAGCAAACATCAAAACAAATGAAATTATGTTATATTATGTCTTTTCTCTAACTAATTGCAACGTTTTTGTTTACAGAACATCTTGGGATTTCTTTTGAATAGTATGTGGAATTAAGTGTGCATTATGCACAATATATAGCGGAAATTTCCGAGTTGCCTTTCTCTTTCGCTTCGGTGTACTAAACTTCACCTGGGACGTCGTGATATACGAAGCTTGAGGTTGGCTATGCTATAACATCACTTAAACTCGCACAGGGTCACATTGTAATCTTGAATACATTTCGTTTAAACTCGCGACCTCGGGTTTCTACACATTTTGCATATTGTTATAATAGTTTTAAAAAGTGTTATTTTTTTACATGTTCGTACTGTTGATTTGATATGCAGCAATAATATGGTTATGGAACTACACATTCATTAACACACTGTATTTAATTATATGCAATCAAGTTTAAAGACAAAACGATACTAGATGTAGCGCATTATAAAAACAACTAAAACGGGCGATGAGCATACATGTAGGAAAAAATGTTTTTTCTTTTTTTCTTTTTTTTTTGCTTGTCAGCCCAATTTTTGGAAAACTTACAATCTCCCTAACATGAAATCGTGGATCCGCCACTGACTATTATATTATATGCTTCTATGTTTAATTAATATAATGGCTTCATACAAAAGCTGCATTGGGAGGACATCATCATCGGATACAAAATTGAATAACACCATTATACCATGCAAAAATGCATGTCTACAGGTAACAGTGATTTACAGTTGCTTATACAGTCACATTCTCTCCCCTGTATACTACAGGATCGAAATAGCATCAAGGTCTCCGGTAGTTTTTAGATGTTATGCATGGGAGACCAATAAATCACCTAGATTCGTGATTGCTTATACAGAGTTACACAACGTTTCAAACGTGTATTATATACGGACGATTTTTAACGATTAAAATGGTGACAATAGTATGTGTCACAATCTGATCAACCCGAACCTGTAGGCATATGTCTTCCCGATAGCCATGTAAGTTTTTAGCAAGCAAACATCAAATCAGATGAAAGGATTATACCCTTACGGCAACAAGCATTTTTTTCCTAAATAATCGAATCGATAAAGAAATAATAGTTCATTAGAGTGTACACATTTGGAACACTTAACACCATTAACAATAATGCCACGAAGTAGACAACAGGACAGATATATTCTAAATGCACTGCCTATAACCGCGTTTCATTTCAAATTGGTGTTGTGTTCACTTTGCTGCAAGCAACATCTGAAGTGGGGAAGTAAATAAAATGTACATCGAGCACACTTTCAGAAACACGTTGTAGTAGTAGTGATGATTTAATTACAGTACAGGATAATCATTATTAATTTATTTTATTATTATTATTATTATTATTATTATAATTATTATTATTATTATTATTATTATTATTATTATTGTTACTAAAAACGAAAACATTGTAAGTTAGAAATCCCACCGCAGCCACCAGTGTTACGAAAATCGAGAAGTTCGTAAGTTAGAAATAATACTGAAATATTTTTTCCACACAAATGTAACAATGGAAATCTGTTCCTTATAGATGTATAAGGACGTAGTAAATATAAATACATCTTTCACAAAGGTGATCAATTTTATTAAACGTTTCAAATATTTATCATTGACAAGCACTGTTCCAAATCACATGTCAGAGAAAATAATCCAAATATCAAAGTTATTTTAAATAAGAATAATTGCTAAAATCTCTTGAAGTTACACTTTGAAAGAATCTCTGTGTGAATCTCTGGTCATTCTAAAAAAATGTACTTCAATACTTCTTACTGAAAACGCTGACCAAGAACCAAGAACCGAGAACCCCGACTGACGAATAGTAGTCCTATATATACTCTTAAAGGGAGTACATCAGGATTTTTCTGGAAATATCTTAAATTATAAAAATGTTCCAATTCATGATAAAACACTTATATCCATCAACATATGATGTTCGAGCTTCAAAATTCAAAATTACACCTTTAAAAGTCCAGACTCTATTGTGCCCATCGCGTCAGGTATACCCTGACGTGTTCGTTGGCGGACGGACTATAAACCTTAAAATTACACACACACACACACACATGTTCGAACCATATTTTTAAGGTTTAAACTTCGATTACACTATACAGCTAGGACGGAATAAGGCATAAAATGCTGAAATTAACCCTGGTGCGTAACCTAGGATAGCACGTATTACTGTACAGAATGAATTTCCTTGTAACTAAGGGGTCATTCTTAGGATCATTCATTATGTTTAGGCGCTTTAAAATAGAAAATATCATTATTTGTCAATTTTAAGTCGGACCCCTAAACCCTTTTGAAAAGCCTGATGTACTCCCTTTAACATAAGCCATTTAGCTAAGTCATCCAGCCAGGGAGCGGCTGAGCCAGCCAATGAACGAAATGACTGCTTTGAACAGCCAGCAAGTAGGTCGCACAGCATCAACCAATATACCAAATGACATCAGCTTTCAACATCCACAGCCATTCATCATCCACAGCCATTCATCACCTAATGCTAATCTTGCAGGAATATCCAAATAATCTACATTATCTACCTACACTAAAATATATGCTTTACAGCCTCTAAATGGGATTAAATGAAATCAAACATGTGCTTATATATGTGATCAAACAAAACTACGAAATTAAACCATATACATTTATATTTTAACACATGTGAGTTAATATAAGATTATCTAAAGTCGTGGCACTATTACTATTTTTTAATTTATTTATGTTTTTATATTTGTTTATGTTTGCGACTCACTCAGAAGGTGAACACGTTTGTTTACGAGTTAAAGGGAAGTTCAAGATTAACGATCCGGAGTAAGACACACTTACTTTACACTTATCGGGTTCGGAATCTTGTTTATTTGATCAATCAAACGTATCGCTATTATAGTAATGCTTTTGAAAACCCTTGAATAAACCCGGGGATTACCCACATTTACCAGTTTGCCAACAAGTTAAGATTAGGTAGTTTAAACTTCCATTTTGACCCACGGTTCACTGAGTATACCCATTCAAGCTAAACTATCTTGATGTTTGACACTGTCACTTAATCGAAAATAAATTACTTTAAACTATGATGACTATCCTTCCAAATGCGAAGTAACTATTATTATTTTAAAGTAACTAACCCGCCAACAACAACCAAATTTACAACGTGTGCACACCGTTCATAAACCTTATAACTCAAAACTCTATAGACACAACGTAAGCGGCTTTAACAAGCCAGACAAAATCCCACAACCGGAGGTTCGAATTAAGAGTTACCAATTCATTATCCATTTTATGCATATTCAGTCACGGGTATTTCCAAAACCCGTGTAAATATATACTTTTATCGCCATATATACATTATTATATGACCTGAACACCCGGATATAGTTGTGATAAACGGTTTTGTGATGTAATTTTGACCGTTATTTGGTTGGTTAGTTTCTTTAATGTCTGACAGAAACTAATTTCTAATATTACATATATGACTATTATCTATACAACTACTGAAATAAATATAATATGTCAAGCTACCCGATTTATGTTACACTTGTCTTTTAGAACAATTCCTATGCGTTGTACTTGGAAAATACAGAGGACCTATTTCTAGTAATTATGTTAGACAACGTGGTACACTATAGAACATATACATTACGTGGTCCGAGTATTAACGTTCATACCCCATCCAATCCGTTCTCCAAGAGGTGAAAACGGTGTTGGGTGGTGTATGAAATAAAACCTTATTTTCGGCTAAATACGTTTGCATAGTGTACAATTAAAACGTTTAATAGGTAATATTAAACATGTTATCGCATTAGTTCAGCAAAACATGTTTTATTTTCGAAAAATCCGTAATAAAGTCCTGCTAATATGACATTTCCCATCGCTTAATGGAATTAAGGTTGGACCACGTAATGGTTGCATTACTATTAATGTTATCCCGTACAACTAATTATAATTATAAGCTTTTAAAAGTAAGAAAGGTCTCAAAATGACATTATCGATCTCATTACGAATATTAGATTGCTGAACACTGGTACGTCGTCATACATGTGTTCAAACAGTCAAACGTTATGTTTGAGAATATAAGTGAGAACGTCCAGAAAACCGGAAGTGTTTTCCGATTCAACTCTATTAAATTGACATTTTTGTTTTGCTCTATTTCGTCTTTGAGGATCTCAGACTCTGTTAGAGAAGGAAGGTTTAGTACAATGTTTTCATTTCTTATATATTAGTCTTGTATAATATTATATTTATGCCTACATTTTGTATTTTTAAATCTTGTTTTGCTAAATTCGTCATTACGACTTGTTAAGTGTTTCCGAAAATAGATGTGCACTGTTATTTTTGATTAAGTCAACATCACAATCCTCGTTGACAGAAATATTTTCAGAAATGTCATGATCATTATTATGGCATATGCTTTACTGTTTCTTGTACTAAATGATGATGATGAGCATATACGAATAGAGCAACAGCAGTCGCACCATAGTCATCAGATCGTTATCATCATCAGTAACATAATTAGCAGCAGTAGAAGCGGCATAACCATCAACAACAACAACAGACAGCATTTTTATCCGCCTCAAGTTCCTCCTTCTAATCATCAAATGGATCATCACTACCGTTTAACCACGAGCATCATTATCATCACCATCATGTTCATGAAACCCTCGTTATGACAATACAGGAATGTATCGCTGGAAAGAAGTCCCTTTCTAAACCGCCAACAGATGAGCATTTTCTACACATGTTATAAAAAAACTTTAAGTTAGTTTAATTACAACGTTTAAACTGTTTAAATATGTTTATTGACTTCTGTGTTTAATACAACTGTTTGTTGTGCGGACGTTGTACATGACGTCATTATCGTGGTGTCGTGTTGTACATGACGTCATTATCGTGGTGTCGTGTTGTACATGACGTCATTTACTTTACGCGAATGTAGCGCGTTCGCACTTCAAATAATTCGACATGTTTAACCAAATTTAGCGTTACTTATATGCATTTAATAAAGTAAAATTTCAAATAATGATAAATATTTAAGGTGTCTGAACGTGTCGTATGACACACAATGCAAACAATAGGGAGTCCATTTGTTTCTGTACACAAACACAGCGATTCGGTCCTCATTTGCATCTATAATACACTAGTGCATTACGATAATTAGATCATGGCTTTATTACACTCTCAAAAGCTATGTTATGCGATACATCATAATAATCTTTTGTCGTGATCAAGGAATTGTATAAATTGTTATTTCTTTGGAAACTTGTACATATTATGTTTGTTTAAATGGTGTTTTACGTCATTTTAGAACATGTTAGGCCGTAGATATATCAATTGTTTTGTGGTAGAGGCTGTCCCTCCATTTTACCTGGGTAAAAACTGGTTAGAACCAGTACTATATACGTCACCCCATCCGTAATAATCGACCCTTTCTCACTTACCTACACACGAACTTTATATTTACAAAAGTCTACTAAATATCTTGTTACAGTTATAGCTTGGTGTCAAACACATTCCATACCCCTCAGTATTGAAGGTTGAAGTATTAAAAGTTTTTGCTGAACATATTCAGTAATTTAAGAGTTAAGTTACAGTTATGTAACCATCATCTGCGTATCTTCCGGTTCTGTTTTCTTTTAGTTCGGGCCCCCACGATGATGCAGGCAATGATGCTTTTTTTATCTGTAAAAAAACTAGGTCGTTAATAAAACATTGGAATCATAAATGCAATACAATATTAACTAGCAAAGCATTCTTCAAAGTTATCAAATGCTATTCATAAGCCAAGCGGTGTCATTGAATGTAGTGTTTTACAGTCCAGCCTTTATCAATATACAACTTAAGGGAAAAGCTATAGTGGTCTCATAACACAGGTGGTTCTTATTATAATTATATTTTAATTTAAAAAATTGCAATTAACGACTTAAATGGTCGTAGCAGAAGATCGCTCGATCGAGTCATTTTGATTATACTTTTTATTTTTTATGTACAGAGTCCCATTCGTTGATTCAGAAGGAGTCCCCTTTTGTGGAATCCCATTGAAATTGCATTAACAAAATAAAACAAATAGAACTCAAATAATCTTTAATAGTTTTATATGTAACTTGCAGTTTATTATGTTTACACTTTTATCTAGAGAGAGCTATACTGAAATAATAAAAATGCAAACTTGATTAAAGTATGTATTTATTCATATTGAGCCTATGTCATGCTCATTTCAAATGCAATCTCAATTGGATTGCACTAAATGGGACATAACTCCTAAGCCCTGACCATTTATAATCTCCTGTTGGAGTGCATTATACAGATATTGCAAACATTTGTTTATATACAGTTTATACACTGTTATCAGTTTATAGCATTTTATTTCAAATATATATACGTGTATGAACACATACATTTGTTAATTTTAGCACACAATAGCCTTGCATCATTTAATGTATTTAAGTTAAACACATTTAACGTTCAGATAAAACAGTTAAACTAGTAATAAAATGCTATTCAGTTATTTTGGCTCTTACTTTCATCAGTTTATGTGTAAGTTAATTGGTGTGTAGTAAGTTTGTAATGGTAAAGGTACTTTTTGTTTTCAGTACTGTAGCGAATAATTTGCAACGATACAGCTGTTGTTTATATACAATCCGTTTTATATACATTTATAGTATTTAACCCTTTACCCGCTAAGCATGACTATAACAGCCTTTTCATCCATCGTAAGCCCAGATGAACCTGCGAGAAACTCGCACTCGCAGGCTGATCAGGCAAATGTCCGACTGCTGATCAGTACATTTTGCTAAAACACTCCATTGTCACATAAATGGAATAGTTTGTATTTAAAGAAAGAACAGTCCATTATATATAACGTAGCGGGTTAGGGGTTAAAGGAACTTACTCCCCCAAATCTGCGTATCTAGAATGCAGTAGTTCCCAGGAAGATGACGAAGGGAGCGATAGTTATCATAAAGCCAATAGCTTCTCCCCACTCTGGAATTTCGAGGCCGTTGTAACTTGACTTTTTGTAATTGATTGCCGAGGCAATACAAATAAACTGAAATAAATCATAAGGTCAGATAGCATGTAAGGTCTTCGTTCATATCTGGTTTCTTAATACATGGTAATTATAATAACCAACCATTTGAAATTTGATAAATACGGCGATAATAATAGTGTTACATATTGTGTTACATGTAGTTTGATTTCTGAGACAGTATATTGATCATTTAATGGTCAAAATGTTGTTTAGTGGTGACGCGATGAAACCAAGAAACGGTTTATATACCGCCTCAAAATCAAAATATCCAGACACGTTGACCCCAACCCTTACGCAATTTGTATTGCGTTGTTATCAGTCAACATATCTTACACTGTTAAAGCGATCAAAAATCGCTGGTCAAACGTAATTCCATACGGGGCACTATCATGATGTATACTATACGTCAGTTTGTTCAAACGTTACTACATGTATAACGTCGTCCACGAATAAGTAAATATAAGTATAAAACTCTAACAGGAAATGCAACGCACCCTAGAACCAGTTTAAACCCCCAGTGCCCTTTGTTGCCACTGACCGTTCCAAGGCGGTAGCCCTATTGTCAACCCGTTTGTGTTTGTGATGTCGTTTGCATTTTGCATTACTTTTGCCTTCTCGTTTGTCTGTTTGCGTGTTTTTTTTGTGTTTTTTTGTGGTTGACTGTCGTCCTTGAATGCTGCTTTCCCTGCCCGATATTTTTATATTTCTTTCACAGAACACAGTAAACCCAAGAACAAGTAAAAATGATAAACATGAATGGCAATGTTAATAAGGAATTAATGCATATGACGTCACAAACACAAAAAGGGTTGCAATAGGGCTGCCGCCTTGGAACGGTCAGTGGCAAAAAAGGCCACTGGGGATTTAAACCGGTTCTAGGGTGCACCAAACCTCACACTTACCCCAGTATGACAGCCCAATACAACGGGACAGTGTAATTAAAGAAATCCCCGCTATAAACTATTCTCCAACCAACAAGGCAGCAGATGCTCGTATATATATAAATACAAAATACAGCAATCTAGAAAGCCAAAGAGAAGGAACTCAGTGCGTTAGCAGAAGCCAGAACAGTACGAGAATAAACCATTGAGGGCAGACTGCATGCATGTATATGAAGCATACAACAATACAACAGAAATAATGAGACGTTTATTTCACCTTTATTATATTATCGACGGTACATTAATGGTTCGGTACATTAATGGTTCAATGTCGCAAACGTTAATTGCTCAGCCAATCATAATTATACAGGCAATTCCTAACGTACATTGTATTTTAACAAAACCGTGTCAAAAAAGGTTCATTAAATCTTATGTTTAAAACTCTACATAGCCGTGTGCAAACTGAGCAAATATGTCAGCTCAGTATCATAGCTGGTTTGTACATAATGTCATAACAGTATCTAGGGAGCTGACGTAGCAAAGTGGATAGCTTGTTTGAAGATGGGACGTAAATCGAACTTTTCAATGAACAAGTACGCAGTCCTACTTTAAATCACTATAAACATTTATCGATCTGTATAATTCTGTCGAGAAACCTGGTGCCTGAGATAAAAACATATATCGGCAGTTACTTTCCTATCCCGTCAAGTGCACCTCTTTTGATGACGTCAGCACCTCTTTTGATGACTTCAGGGTATATTTGATGACGTCTGTTATTTTTGAACGGAAAAACATGGGTGAAAAGGTAAATCAAATGATTTTAAACGATCAACATAGTAAATATAATATCATGTTAAATACCTCATCGTATCCCTTTTATCAGGTTTGGCATGAAAAAAACTTGAAGCCCTTGGCACAGCCTCGGGTTTCATTTTTTTCTCAACCTCACCTGATCAACTGAATTTGACTGAAATGATATTGTACCCAAATTGAAATAAATAAAAAAGCCGAAAGTAAACTCGAAGGTAACTTACTATGCATAAAGCTGTGGATGTAACTGCCCACGTAACTTTCCAATACCACCATACCAATCTAGGCTGGTTGCCGATCATCATTTCTACATCCGCCACAAACTTGTTTATACCATATGCATAGCACACCACGAAACTTTCCAACAAAATGAAAATAGTAAGAGTGAAGGCGGACGTGTACGTGTCCATTAATACAACCATGTGAATTCCACCTTTTGTTACAAGGGGTAGCCCAAGTAAAAATCCAAACGTGCACATTCCGACCATTATAATAGGTTTAAAACGTTTAAAGAATTTAGGGTACACTTCTTCCAGGCTTACAAACAATGTCCAAACCATTACAAACTGGGAATCAAGTCCTAGAGTAAAGACCATCAAGAAGAACAAGAACGACCATACAGCTGCATTGGGTAACATAGTTATACCTTGGATATATGAGATAAAAAGAATACCAGGTCCATCATCAAGTATCTGATCTATCGGCTGTCCAAGCTTGATAGACGCATGTCCAATAAAAGAGAAGACAACAAATCCACAAACTACGCTGGTTGCCGTGTCTATGATTCCAATTATAATTGCGTCCCTCATTACGTTGTTCTGAAATGGATTATGACTCGCCAACGCCAAATGAGCATTAGCCAGGGCCATGGAATAGAAAGCTTGTGTGAATGCACTAGCCCATATTTGCAGATCTAATATTTTTTGCCAGTTTGGCTGCGCGTAGTACTCTAGACCGATCTCATATCCAGATAAAGTTACACCTCGTACTAGAAGAACAACAAGCAAACGAAATGGAAATGTTGCAGTTATGTAGATCGCCTAAAATAGAAAACAGTATTTACTAAAATACAAGGTTGCATTGAACGTGTTTACCAATTTAATTATATATTTCTACAAACTGTTTTAAATTTAGATATTAGCTGTTTGTAAGGGAAACATATACTATTGCAAAAGTTGATACTATTAGTTCATCTTTCCGAAAAATACGATTTCTAAAATTATATCAAAACACATTTTTCAAATGATACGCTGGTGGAAATTAGGTGACAACTTGTTTTAAACATTAACATATACACACCTTTGCTATTGAACGAATTCCACGAATACAACAGTAATATACAATCAGCCAGAGTATGAACAAGAGGAATGCATTCCTTCCATTAACGTGAACAAGGCCGTCTAATCCATTCGATTCGTGAGCACCCAACACATGCCGATTCCAATATTCCTCCTCGGGCGACTGGTATCGTTTTAATAGTTGCACCTAGCGCAGGTTTAATTTTATCAAACTGATCATCAACGCACGATGTTTCCATTAGCTTTAACAGCGCTGCTATTTTGTCTCTATCACCTGACATGGATTGCATGTCTGGACGCGGTAAAGATCTACATACATCAGTGCTCCATGTGTCTTCTTTTCTACAAAATTGCCACGGTAATGGACCGCCAATGCTTACTAAGGACACCAACATGTAATAGAACGCATACATGATAATGGTGATGTAATAAACACTGTTCATAACAAGTATATATAAAATTACCAAGCCAATTCCCATAAACAGTGGGCTTAATCTCCATGCTTTAATTGGTCCTCCTGACGAGAATTGTCCTAGAGACATTTCTAGGAAGAGCATTGGTAACGTGCACAGTACAACCGCGAGAAGATACGGAATAAGGAATATCCCACCGCCGTTAGTATAGCACATATAAGGAAACCTCCATATGTTCCCTAGTCCAATAGTAAACCCAAACGATGTAAACAAACTTTCTAGTCTACCTTTCCATTGCATTCGAGATTCAGACGACATGTTAATGACTTTAGAAAGTTGTCAACAAAATATTAAAACACAGATAGTCCTACTTTAAATATAAAACTAAACACTCGTGTTATTATGAATGCAAATGAACAGCTTCATATTCTAATCTACTCGGTGAAGCATGATGTCACGGTATCATGGGTAAACGTTGAAGGTACGCATCAGTGAATATGAAATTCTTACTGTATTGTGTTAATTGTATTGAACAAATTCACGTGGAAATGATTGTGGGAATACCCTAGTCCAATTCGGAAGTGTTTCAATAATAAATATAGTACACCGCGGTGATTGCGGGAATTTCCCAGTCCAATTCGGTATTTTACTAATGCAAAACAAGATACAACTATATGTTTTTTTTCGCAATCGCAACTGTTTTTTTAAGTAAAGACGTGTGTCATTGAGTATTATTTGAAAGCAACCATTTGTTCGCAAACATAGCCTTGCTTCTTGTACAAATATATCTCAAGAGAGTGTTATAGCAACTGTACAGGGGCTTCCCAATGTGCTCTATACAAGAGGGATACGTGAAACCGGAATATTGCGTGGCGGAAGGGCTCAGTCTGACGTAAATAACAACATATTGAGAGGGTCAATATATAAAGGTTCAAGGAAGCCATATTAATATTAAACGATATTATTTACAGTAACGTTGTATATAATTATGTTGATTGTTAATACAGCTTCCGTGTATGTGATGGTTAATGTGTGACAGTTATAGTATAGCCTTCGGTTCATGCGATATTTAATATAGCCTTCGGTTTTTGAGATTGTTGACAAAGACTTTGGTATGTGTGAGGGTTAGTACAGCCTTTATATGTTAGGGTTAACATAACCTTCGGCTGTGTAAGGATAAGTACATGTATAGCCTTCGGTATATATAAGGGTTGATATAGCCTTTTGTAAATGTATGGGTTAGTATAGCCTTCAGTACATGTATGCGTGATTGTATATGGTGATATAGCCTATGGTATATGAGATGGTTAATATAGCCTTCTGTACATGTGTAGGTCAGTTTAGTCTTCGGTCTATTTAAGAGTAAGTATATCCTTCGGTATATGTATAGCCATTTTTTTATATATTTATTTTTTGTTGAGGGGTTATATTGCTTTCGGTATAGGTTTAGTATAGCCTTTGGTATAGGAGATTTTTCAGTTTTTATGCATTTCGGTTAGAAAATTGGTAATAGTTGCTTCCCTACATAGCCTTTGGTATATGCGACGGTTAATATAACCTTCGGTATACACTTAAAAAGGGGAATACAACATTTGGTATACATGAGGGTTAATAAAGCCTTCGATGCATGAGATGTTTCAAACAGTGTTTCTATATCTTGAGTGTAAAACAACCCACAGTATATGTGATGGTTAGTATAGCCTGCCGTTTATGTGAAGGTTTAAATTAAAATACATGAGATGTTTTATAATGCCTTCGGTATATGAGATGTTTAATATGGCTTTCGGTATATGAGATGTTTAACATGGCCTTCGGTGTATGAGATGTGTAACATGGCTGTTGTGTATGTGATGTGAAATATAGTCGTTGGTATTTGTGACGGTGTATATAGCTTTCGGTATATGTAATGGTTAATAATGTATTTCGTTTTATCCAGCACAGGCTAACTACCATGGACATCGACGAATCACGATATATCCAGCAGAGGCTAATTACCATGAATATCGACGAATCACGACATATACAGCAGAGGCTAACCTCCATGAACATCGACGAACCACGACATATCCAGTTATCCAGGAAAGGCTAACCACCATGGACATCGACAAACCACGACATATCCAGGAGAGAGTAACCACAATGGACATCAAAGAAGCAGACATATCCAGCACAGGCTAACTACTATGAATATCGACGAATCACGACAAATCCAGCACAGGCTAACTACCATGGACATCGACGAATCACGACATATCCAGCACAGGCTAACTACTATGAATATGGACGAATCACGACATATCCAGGAGAGAGTAACCACAATGGACATCAAAGAAGCAGACTTATCCAGCACAGACTAACTACTATGAATATCGACGAATCACGACACATCCAGCAGAGGCTAACTACCATGGACATCGACGAATCACGACATGTCCAGCAGAGGCTAACTACCATGGACATCGACGAATCACGACACATCCAGCACAGGCTAACTACTATGAATATCGACGAATCACGACATATCCAGCACAGGCTTACTATTATGAATATCGACGAATCACGACATATCGACCACAGGTTAACTACTATGAATATCGACGAATCACGACATATCCAGAATAGGCTAACTACTATGAATATAGACGAATCACGACATATCCAGCACAGGCTAACTACTATGAATATCGACGAACCACGACATATCCAGCACAGGCTAACTACTATGAATATCGACGAATCACGACATATTCAGCACAGGCTAGCTACTATGAATATCGACCAACCACGTCACATCCAGCAGAGGCTAACTACTATGGATATCGACGAATCACGACATATCCAGCACAGACTAACTACTATGAATATCGACGAATCACGACATATCCAGCACAGCCGAACTACCAGGAATATCGACGAATCACGACATATCCAGCACAGCCGAACTACTATGAATATCGACGAATCACGATACATCCAGCACAGGCTAACTACTATGAATATCGACGAATCACGACATATTCAGCACAGGCTAGCTACTATGAATATCGACCAACCACGACACATCCAGCAGAGGCTAACTACTATGAATATCGACGAATCACGACATATCGACCACAGGTTAACTACTATGAATATCGACGAATCACGACATATCCAGAATAGGCTAACTACTATGAATATAGACGAATCACGACATATCCAGCACAGGCTAACTACTATGAATATCGACGAACCACGACATATCCAGAAGGGGCTAACTACTATGAATATCGACGAATCACGACACATCCAGCAGAGGCTAACTACTATGAATATCGACAAATCACAAAAAAATCCAGCAGAGGCTAACTACCATGGACATAGACGAATCACGACATATCCAGCAGAGGCTAACTACCATGGACATCGACGAACCACGACACATTCAGCACAGGCTAACTACTATGAATATTGACGAATCACGACACATCCAGCACAGGCGAACTACTATGAATATCGACGAATCACGACATATCCAGAAGAGGCTAACTACCATGAATATAGACGAATCACGACACATCCAGCACAGGCTAACTACTATAATATCGACGAACCACGACATATCCAGAAGGGGCTAACTACTATGAATATCGACGAATCACGACACATCCAGCAGAGGCTAACTACTATGAATATCGACAAATAACGACATATACAACACTGGCTAACTACCATGGACATCGACGAATCACGACACATCCAGCACAGGCTAACTACCATGAATATCGACGAATCACGACATATCCAGGTGAGTGTAACCACAATGGACATCAAAGAAGCACACATATCCAGCACAGGCTAACTTCCGTGAATATCGACGAAACACGACATATCCAGCACAGGCTAACTACCATGAATATCGACGAATCACGACACATCCAGCAGAAGCTAACTACCATGGACATCGACGAATCACGATATATCCAGCAGAGGCTAACTAACATGAATATCGACGAATCACGACATATCCAGCAGAGGCTTCCCTCCATGAACATCGCCGAACCACGACCTATCCAGTTATCCAGGAAAGGCTAACCAACATGGACATCGACGAACCACGACATATCCAGGAGAGAGTAACCACAATGGACATCAAAGAAGCAGACATATCCAGCACAGGCTCACTACTATGAATATCGACGAATCACGACAAATCCAGCAGAGGCTAACTACCATGGACATCGACGAATCACGACACATCCAGCAAAGGCTAACTACTATGAATATCGACGAATCACGACATATTCAGCATAGGCTAACTACTAAGAATATCGACGAATCACGACATATCCAGGAGAGAGTAACCACAATGGACATCAAAGAAGCATACATATCCAGCACATGCTAACTACTATGAATATCGACGAATCACGAGATATCCAGCACAGGCGAACTACTATGAATATCGACGAATCACGACACATCCAGCACAGGCTAACTACTATGAATATCGACAAAACACGACACATCCAGCACAGGCTAACTACTATGAATATCAACGAATCACGACATATCCAGAAGAGGCTAACTACTATGAATATAGACGAATCACGACACATCCAGCACAGGCTAACTACTATGAATATCGACGAACCACGACATATTCAGAAGAGGCTAACTACTATGAATATCGACGAATCACGACACATCCATCAGAGGCTAATAACTATGAATATCGACGAATCACGACATATCCAGGAGAGGCTAATTACTATGAATATCGACGAATTACGACATATCCTGAAGAGGCTAACTACTATGAATATCGACGAATCACGACACATCTAGCACAGGCGAAATACTATGAATATCGACGAATCACGACACATCCAGCAGAGGCTAACTACCATGGACATCGACGAATCACGATATATCCAGCAGAGGCTAACTACCATGAATATCGACGAATCACGACATATCCAGCACAGGCTAACTACTATGAATATCGACGAATCACGACACATCCAGCACAGGCTAACTACTATGAATATCGACGAATCACGACACATCCAGCACAGGCTAACTACTATGAATATCGACGAATCTCGACATATCCAGAAGAGGCTAACTACTTTGAATATAGACGAATCACGACACATCCAGCACAGGCTAACTTCTATGAATATCGAAGAACCACGACATATTCAGTAGAGGCTAACTTTTATGAATATCGACGAATCACGACCTATTCAGAAGAGCTAACTACTATGAATATCGACAAATCACGACACATCCAACAGAGGCTAATAACTATGAATATCGACGAATCACGACATATCCAGAGAGGCTAATTACTATGAATATCGACGAATTACGACATATCCAGAAGTGGCTAACTACTATGAATATCGACGAATCACGACATATCCAGCACAGGCTGACTACTATGAATATTGACCAATCACGACATATCCAGAATAGGCTAACTGCTATGAATATTGACGAATCACGACACATCCAGCAGAGGCTAACTACCATGTACATCGTCGAACCACGACACATCCAGCAGAAGCTAACTACTATGAATATCGACGAATCACGACACATCCAGCAGAGGCTAACTACAATGGACATCGACGAATCACGACAGGCTGACTACTATGAATATCGACGAATCACGACACATCCAGCACAGGCTCACTACTATGAATATCGACGAATCACGACACATCCAGAGGCCAGTTACTATGAATATAGACGAACCACGACACATCCAGCAGAGGCTAACTACTATGAATATCGACGAATCACGACATATCCAGCATAGGCTAACTACTATGAATATCGACGAATCACGACACATCTAGCACAGGCTGACTACTATGAATATCGACGAATCACGACACATCCAGCAGAGGCTAACTACCATTGACATCGACGAATCACGACACTTCCAGCCCAGGCTAACTACCATGAATATCGATGAATCACGACATATACAGCAGAGGCTAACTTCCATGAACATCGACGAACCACGACATATCCAGTTATCCAGGAAAGGCTAACCACCATGGACATCGACAAACCACGACATATCCAGGAGAGAGTAACCACAATGGACATCAAAGAAGCAGACATATCCAGCACAGGCTAACTACTATGAATATCGACGAATCACGACAAATGCAGCATAGGCTAACTACCATGGACATCGACGAATCACGACATATCCAGCAGAGGCTAACTACCATGAATATCGACGAATCACGACATATACAGCAGAGGCTAACTTCCATGAACATCGACGAACCACGACATATCCAGTTATCCAGGAAAGGCTAACCACCATAGACATCGACAAACCACGACATATCCAGGAGAGAGTAACCACAATGGACATCAAAGAAGCAGACATATCCAGCACAGGCTAACTACTATGTATATCGACGAATCACGACAAATCCAGCACAGGCTAACTACCATGGACATCGACGAATCAGGACATATCCAGCAAAGGCTAACTACTATGAATATCGACGAATCACGACATATCCAGCACAGGCTAACTACTATGAATATCGACGAATCACGACATATCCAGGAGAGAGTAACCACAATGGACATCAAAGAAGCAGACTTATCCTGCACAGGCAAACTACTATGAATATCGACGAATCACGACACATCCAGCAGAGGCTAACTACCATGGACATCCACGAATCACGACATGTCCAGCAGAGGCTAACTACCATGGACATCGACGAATCACTACACATCCAGCACAGGCTAACTACTATGAATATCGACGAATCACGACATATCCAGCACAGGCTAACTATTATGAATATCGACGAATCACGACATATCGACCACAGGTTAACTACTATGAATATCGACGAATCACGACATATCCAGAATAGGCTAACTACTATGAATATAGACGAATCACGACACATCCAGCACAGGCTAACTACTATGAATATCGACGAAACACGACATATCCAGAAGGGGCTAACTACTAAGAATATCGACGAATCACGACACATCCAGCAGAGGCTAACTACTATGAATATTGACAAATCACGACACATCCAGCAGAGTCTAACTACCATGGACAATGACGAACCACGACACATGCAGCACAGGCTAACTACTATGAATATCGACGAATCACGACACATCCAGCACAGGCTAACTACTAAGAATATCGACGAATCACGACATATCCACAAGAGGCTAACTACCATGAATATAGACGAATCACGACACATCCAGCACAGGCTAACTACTATGAATATCGAGGAACCACGACATATTCAGAAGAGGCTAACTACTATGAATATCGACGAATCACGACATATCCAGCACAGGTTAACTACTATGAATATCGACGAATCACGACACATTCAGAGGCTAACTACTATTAATATCGACGAATCACGACATATCCAGCACAGGCTAACTACCATGGGCATCGACGAATCACGATATATCCAGCACAGGCTAACTACCAGGATTATCGACGAATCACGACATATCCAGCACAGGCTAACTACTATGAATATCGACGAATCACGACACATCCAGCATAGGCTAACTACTATGAATATCGACGAATCACGACATATCCAGCTCAGGCTAGCTACTATGAATATCGACCAACCACGACACATCCAGAAGAGGCTAACTACTATGAATATCGACGAATCATGAAATATCCAGCACAGGCTAACTACTATGAATATCGACGAATCACGACATATCCAGCACAGTCTAGCTACTATGAATATCGACCAACTACGACACATCCAGCAGAGGCTAACTACTATGAATATCGACAAATCACGACACATCCAGCAGAGGCTAACTACTATGAATATGGACGAATCACGACACATCCAGCAGAGATTAACTACCATGGACATCAAAGAATAACGCATTTCCAGCAGAGGCTAACTACCATGGACATCGACGAATCACGACACATCCAGCAAAAGGCTAACTACTATAAATATCGACGAATCACGACATATCCAGCACAGGCTAACTACTGAATATTGACGAATCACGACACATCCAGCACAGGCTAGCTACTATGAATATCGACGAATCACGACACATCCAGCACAGGCTAACTACTATGAATATCGACGAACCACGACATATCCAGAAGGGGCTAACTACTATGAATATCGACAAATCACGACATATCCAGGTGAGTGTAACCACACTGGAGATCAAAGAAGCAGACATATCCAGCACAGGCTAACTACTATGAATATCGACGAATCACGATATATCCAGCACAGGCTAACTTCTATGAATATCGACGAATCATGAAATATCCAGCACAGGCTAACTACTATGAATATCGACGAATCACGACATATCCAGCACAGGCTAGCTACTATGAATATCGACCAACTACGACACAACCAGCAGAGGCTAACTACTATGAATATCGACAAATCACGAAACATCCAGCACAGGCTAACTACCATGGACATCGACGAATCACGACACATCCAGCACAGGCTAACTACCATGAATATCGACGAATCACGATATATCCAGGTGAGTGTAACCACACTGGACATCAAAGAAGCAGACATATCCAGCACAGGCTAACTACTATGAATATCGACGAATCACGATATATCCAGCACAGGCTAACTACCATGAATATCGACGAATCACGACACATCCAGCAGAAGCTAATTACCATGGACATCGGCAAATCACGATATATCCAGCAGAGGCTAACTAACATGAATATCGATGACTCACGACATATCCAGCAGAGGCTAACCTCCATGAACATCGACGAACCACGACCTATCCAGTTATCCAGGAAAGGCTAACCACCATGGACATCGACGAACCACGACATATCCAGGAGAGAGTAACCACAATGGACATCAAAGAAGCAGACATATCCAGCACAGGCTCACTACTATGAATATCGACTAATCACGACAAATCCAGCAGAAGCTAACTACCATGGACATCGACGAATTACGACACATCCAGCACAGGATAACTACTATGAATATCGACGAATCACGACATATTCAGCATAGGCTAACTACTATGGATATCGACGAATCACGACATATCCAGGAGAGATTAACCACAATGGACATCAAAGAAGCAGACATATCCAGCACAGGCTAACTACTATGAATATCGACGAATCACGACATATCCAGCACAGGCGAACTACTATGAATATCGACGAATCACGACACATCCAGCACAGGCTAACTACTATAAATATCGACGAATCACGACACATCCAGCACAGGCTAACTACTATGAATATCGACGAATCACGACATATCCAGAAGAGGCTAACTACTATGGATATAGACGAATCACGACACATCCAGCACAGGCTAACTACTATGAATATCGACGAACCACGACAAATTCAGAAGAGGCTAACATCTATGAATCGACGAATCACGAAATATTCAGAAGAAGCTAACTGCTATGAATATCGACGAATCACGACACATCCAGCAGAGGCTAATAACTATGAATATCGACGAATCACGACATATCCAGGAGAGGATAATTACTATGAATATCGACGAATTACGACATATCCAGAAGAGGCTAACTTCTATGAATATCGACGAATCACGACACATCCAGCAGAGGCTAATAACTATGAATATCGACGAATCACGACACATCCAGCAGAGGCTAATTACTATGAATATCGACGAATCACGACATATCCAGGAGTGGCTAATTACTATGAATATCGACGAATCACGACATATTCAGAAGAGGCTAACTTCTATGAATATCGACGAATCACGACACATCCAGCAGAGGCTAATAACTATGAATATCGACGAATGACGACATATCCAGCAGAGGCTAACTACTATGAATATCGACGAATCACGACATATCCAGCACAAGCGAACTACTATGAATATCGACGAATCATGACACATCCAGGAGAGGCTAACTACCATGGACATCGACGAATAACGATATATCCAGCATAGGCTAACTACCATGAATATCGACGAATCACGACATATCCAGCACAGGCTAACTACTATGAATATCGATGAATCACGACACATCCAGCACAGGCTAACTACTATGAATATCGACGAATCACGACACATCAAGCACAGGCTAACTACTATGAATATCGACGAATCACGACACATCCAGCACAGGCTAACTACTATGAATATCGATGAATCACGACACATCCAGCACAGGCTAACTATTATGAATATCGACGAATCACGACATATCGACCACAGGTTAACAACTATGAATATCGACGAATCACGACACATCCAGCACAGGCTAACTACTAAGAATATCGACGAATCACGACACAACCAGCACAGGCTAACTACTATGAATATTGACGAATCATGACACATCCAGCACAGGCTAACTACTATGAATATCGACGAATCTCGACATATCCAGAAAAGGCTAACTACTATGAATATAGACGAATCACGACACATCCAGCACAGGCTAACTACTATGAATATCGACGAACCACGACATATCCAGAAGGGCTAACTACTATGAATATCGACAAATCACGACACATCCAGCAGAGGCTAACTACTATGAATATCGACAAATCACGACATATCCAGAAGAGGCTAACTACTATGAATATAGACGAATGACGACACATCCGGAAGAGGCTAACTACTATGGACATCGACGAATCACGACAAATCCAGCACAGGATAACTACCATGAATATCGACGAATCACGACATATCCAGGTGAGTGTAACCACAATGGACATCAAAGAAAAAGACATATCCAGCACAGGCTAACTACTATGAATATCGACGAATCACGACATATCCAGCACAGGCTAACTACCATGAATATCGAAAAATCACGACACATCCAGCAGAAGCTAACTACCATGGACATCGGCAAATAACGATATATCCAGCAGAGGCTAACTAACATGAATATCGACGAATCACGACATATCCAGCAGAGGCTAACCTCCATGAACATCGACGAACCACGACCTATCCAGGAAAGGCTAACCACCATGGACATCGACGAACCACGACATACCCAGGAGAGAGTAACCACAATGGACATCAACGAAGCAGACATATCCAGCACAGGCTCACTACTATAAATATCGACGAATCACGACAAATCCAGCAGAAGCTAACTATCATGGATATCGACGAATCACGACACGTCCAGCACAGGCTAACTACTATGAATATCGACGAATCACGACATATTCAGCATAGGCTAACTACTATGGATATCGACGAATCACGACATATCCAGGAGAGAGTAACCACAATGGACATCAAAGAAGCAGACATATCCAGCACAGGCTAACTACTATGAATATCGACGAATCACGACATATCCAGCACAGGCGAACTACTATGAATATCGACGAATCACGACACATCCAGCACAGGCTAACTACTATGAATATCGACGAATCGCGACACATCCAGCACAGGCTAACTACTATGAATATCGACGAATCACGACATATCCAGAAGAGGCTAACTACTATGAATATAGACGAATCACGACAAATCCAGCACAGGCTACCTACTATGAATATCGACGAACCACGACAAATTTAGAAGAGGCTAACTTTAATGAATATCGACGAATCACGACATATTCAGAAGAGGCTAACTTCTATGATTATCGACGAATCACGACACATCCAGCAGAGGCTAATAACTATGAATATCGACGAATTACGACATATCCAGGAGAGGCTAATTACTATGAATATCGACGAATCACGACATATTCAGAAGAGGCTAACTTCTATGAATATCGACGAATCACGACACATCCAGCAGAGGCTAATAACTATGAATATCGACGAATTACGACATATCTAGCAGAGGCTAACTACTATGAATATCGACGAATCACGACATATCCAGCACAGGCGAATTACTATGAATATCGAGGAATCACGACACATCCAGCAGAGGTTAACTACCATGGACATCGACGAATCACGATATATCCAGCATAGGCTAACTACCATGAATATCGACGAATCACGACATATCCAGCACAGGATAACTACTATGAATATCGATGAATCACGACACATCCAGCACAGGCTAACTACTATGAATATCGACGAATCACGACACATCCAGCACAGGCTAACTACTATGAATATCGACGAATCACGACACATCCAGCACAGGCTAACTACTATGAATATCGATGAATCACGACACATCCAGCACAGGCTAACTACTATGAATATCGACGAATCACGACATATCGACCACAGGCTAACAACTATAAATATCGACGAATCACGACACATCCAGCAGAGGCTAACTACTATGAATATCGACGAATCACGACACAACCAGCACAGGCTAACTACTATGAATATCGACGAATCTCGACATATCCAGACGAGTCTAACTACTATGAATATAGACGAATCACGACACATCCAGCACAGGCTAACTACTATAAATATAGACGAACCACGACATATTTAGAAAAGGCTAACTACTATGAATATCGACGAATCACGACATATCCAGAAGAGGCTAATAACTATGAATATCGACGAATCACGACATATCCAGGAGAGGCTAATTGCTATGAATATCGACGAATTACGACATATCCAGAAGAGGCTAACTACTATGAATATCGACGAATCACGACATATCCAGCACAGGCTGACTACTATGAATATTGACGAATCACGACATATCCAGAATAGGCTAACTACTATGAATATAGACGAATCACGACACATCCAGCAGAGGCTAACTACCATGTACATCGACGAACCACGACACATCCAGCAGAAGCTAACTACTATGAATATCGACGAATCACGACATATCCCGAAGAGGAGGCTAACTACTATGAACATCGACGAATCACGACACATCCAGCAGAGGCTAACTACATTGGACATCGACGAAACACGACAGGCTGACTACTATGAATATCGACGAATCACGACACATCCAGCACAGGCTAACTACTATGAATATCGACGAATCACGACACATCCAGAGGCTAACTACTATGAATATAGACGAACCACGACACATCCAGCAGAGGCTAACTGCTATGAATATCGACGAATCACGACATATCCAGCACAGGCTAACTACTATGAATATCGACGAATCACGACACATCCAGCACATGCTAACTACTATGAATATCCACGAATAACGACACATCCAGCAGAGGCTAACTACCATTGACATCGACGAATCACGACACATCCAGCACAGGCTAACTACTATGAATATCGACGAATTACGACATATCCAGCACAGGCTAACTATTATGAATATCGACGAATCACGACATATCGACCACAGGTTAACTACTATGAATATCGACGAATCACGACATATCCAGAATAGGCTAACTATGTTTTATATGGCCTTCGGTATATGAGATGTTTAATATGGCTTTCGGTATATGAGATGATTAACATGGCCTTCGGTGTATGAGATGTGTAACATGGCTGTTGTGTATGTGATGTGAAATATAGTCGTTGGTATTTGTGAAGGTGTATATAGCTTTCGGTATATGTAATGGTTAATAATGCATTTCGTTTTATCCAGCACAGGCTAACTACCATGGACATCGACGAATCACGAAATATCCAGCAGAGGCTAACTACCACGAATATCGACGAATATCGACATATACAGCAGAGGCTAACCTCCATGAACATCGACGAACCACGACATATCCAGTTATCCAGGAAAGGCTAACCACCATGGACATCGACAAACCACGACATATCCAGGAGAGAGTAACCACAATGGACATCAAAGAAGCAGACATATCCAGCACAGGCTAACTACTATGAATATCGACGAATCACGACAAATCCAGCACAGGCTAACTACCATGGACATCGACGAATCACGACATATCCAGCACAGGCTAACTACTATGAATATCGACGAATCACGACATATCGACCACAGGCTAACAACTATAAATATCGACGAATCACGACACATCCAGCAGAGGCTAACTACTATGAATATCGACGAATCACGACACAACCAGCACAGGCTAACTACTATGAATATCGACGAATCTCGACATATCCAGACGAGTCTAACTACTATGAATATAGACGAATCACGACACATCCAGCACAGGCTAACTACTATAAATATAGACGAACCACGACATATTTAGAAAAGGCTAACTACTATGAATATCGACGAATCACGACATATCCAGAAGAGGCTAATAACTATGAATATCGACGAATCACGACATATCCAGGAGAGGCTAATTGCTATGAATATCGACGAATTACGACATATCCAGAAGAGGCTAACTACTATGAATATCGACGAATCACGACATATCCAGCACAGGCTGACTACTATGAATATTGACGAATCACGACATATCCAGAATAGGCTAACTACTATGAATATAGACGAATCACGACACATCCAGCAGAGGCTAACTACCATGTACATCGACGAACCACGACACATCCAGCAGAAGCTAACTACTATGAATATCGACGAATCACGACATATCCCGAAGAGGAGGCTAACTACTATGAACATCGACGAATCACGACACATCCAGCAGAGGCTAACTACATTGGACATCGACGAAACACGACAGGCTGACTACTATGAATATCGACGAATCACGACACATCCAGCACAGGCTAACTACTATGAATATCGACGAATCACGACACATCCAGAGGCTAACTACTATGAATATAGACGAACCACGACACATCCAGCAGAGGCTAACTGCTATGAATATCGACGAATCACGACATATCCAGCACAGGCTAACTACTATGAATATCGACGAATCACGACACATCCAGCACATGCTAACTACTATGAATATCCACGAATAACGACACATCCAGCAGAGGCTAACTACCATTGACATCGACGAATCACGACACATCCAGCACAGGCTAACTACTATGAATATCGACGAATTACGACATATCCAGCACAGGCTAACTATTATGAATATCGACGAATCACGACATATCGACCACAGGTTAACTACTATGAATATCGACGAATCACGACATATCCAGAATAGGCTAACTATGTTTTATATGGCCTTCGGTATATGAGATGTTTAATATGGCTTTCGGTATATGAGATGATTAACATGGCCTTCGGTGTATGAGATGTGTAACATGGCTGTTGTGTATGTGATGTGAAATATAGTCGTTGGTATTTGTGAAGGTGTATATAGCTTTCGGTATATGTAATGGTTAATAATGCATTTCGTTTTATCCAGCACAGGCTAACTACCATGGACATCGACGAATCACGAAATATCCAGCAGAGGCTAACTACCACGAATATCGACGAATATCGACATATACAGCAGAGGCTAACCTCCATGAACATCGACGAACCACGACATATCCAGTTATCCAGGAAAGGCTAACCACCATGGACATCGACAAACCACGACATATCCAGGAGAGAGTAACCACAATGGACATCAAAGAAGCAGACATATCCAGCACAGGCTAACTACTATGAATATCGACGAATCACGACAAATCCAGCACAGGCTAACTACCATGGACATCGACGAATCACGACATATCCAGCACAGGCTAACTACTATGAATATCGACGAATCACGACATATCCAGGAGAGAGTAACCACAATGGACATCAATGAACCAGACTTATCTAGCACAGACTAACTACTATGAATATCGACGAATCACGACACATCCAGCAGAGGCTAACTACCATGGACATCGACGAATCACGACATGTCCAGCAGAGGCTAACTACCATGGACATCGACGAATCACGACACATCCAGCACAGGCTAACTGCTATGAATATCGACGAATCACGACACATCCAGCACAGGCTAATTACTATGAATATCGACGAATCACGACATATGCAGAAAAGGCTAACTACTATGAATATAGACGAATCATGACACATCCAGCACAGGCTAACTACTATGAATATCGACGAACCACGACATATCCAGAAGGGGCTAACTACTATGAATATCGACGAATCACGACACATCCAGCAGACGCTAACTACTGTGAATATCGGCAAATCACGACACATCTAGCAGAGGCTAACTACCATTGACATCGACGAATCACGACATATCCAGCAGAGGCTAACTACCATGGACATCGACGAACTACGAAACATCCAGCACAGGCTAACTACTATGAATATCGACGAATCACGACACATCCAGCACAGGCTAACTACTATGAATATCGACGAATCACGACACATCCAGCACAGGCTAACTACTATGAATATCGACGAACTACGACATATTCTGAAGAGGCTAATTACTATGAATATCGACGAATCACGACATATCCAGAAGAGGCTAATAACTATGAATATCGACGAATCACGACATATCCAGAAGAGGCTAATTGCTATGAATATCGACGAATCACGACACATCCAGCACAGGCTGACTACTATGAATATCGACGAATCACGACACATCCAGCAGAGGCTAACTACCATTGACATCGACGAATCACGACACTTCCAGCACAGGCTAACTACTATAAATATCGACGAATCACGACATATCCAGCACATGCTAACTACTATGAATATCGACGAATCACGACACATCCAGCAGAGGCTAACTACCATTGACATCGACGAATCACGACACATCCAGCACAGGCTAACTACTATGAATATCGACGAATCACGACATATCCAGCACAGGCTAACTATTATGAATATCGACGAATCACGACATATCGACCACAGGTTAACTACTATGAATATCGACGAATCACGACATATCCAGAATAGGCTAACTATGTTTTATATGGCCTTCGGTATATGAGATGTTTAATATGGCTTTCGGTATATGAGATGTTTAACATGGCCTTCGGTGTATGAGATGTGTAACATGGCTGTTGTGTATGTGATGTGAAATATAGTCGAAGGTATTTGTGAAGGTGTATATAGCTTTCGGTATATGTAATGGTTAATAATGCATTTCGTTTTATCCAGCACAGGCTAACTACCATGGACATCGACGAATCACGAAATATCCAGCAGAGGCTAACTAGCATGAATATCGACGAATCACGACATATACAGCAGAGGCTAACCTCCATGAACATCGACGAACCACGACATATCCAGTTATCCAGGAAAGGCTAACCACCATGGACACCGACAAACCACGACATATCCAGGAGAGAGTAACCACAATGGACATCAAAGAAGCAGATATATCCAGCACAGGCTAACTACTATGAATATCGACGAATCACGACAAATCCAGCACAGGCTAACTACCATGGACATCGACGAATCACGACATATCCAGCACAGGCTAACTACTATGAATATTGACGAATCACGACATATCCAGGAGAGAGTAACCACAATGGACATCAATGAAGCAGACTTATCTAGCACAGACTAACTACTATGAATATCGACGAATCACGACACATCCAGCAGAGGCTAACTACCATGGACATCGACGAATCACGACATGTCCAGCAGAGGCTAACTACCATGGACATCGACGAATCACGACACATCCAGCACAGGCTAACTGCTATGAATATCGACGAATCACGACACATCCAGCACAGGCTAATTACTATGAATATCGACGAATCACGACATATGCAGAAAAGGCTAACTACTATGAATATAGACGAATCATGACACATCCAGCACAGGCTAACTACTATGAATATCGACGAACCACGACACATCCAGCAGACGCTAACTACTATGAATATCGGCAAATCACGACACATCTAGCAGAGGCTAACTACCATGGACATCGACGAATCACGACATATCCAGCAGAGGCTAACTACCATGGACATCGACGAACTACGAAACATCCAGCACAGGCTAACTACTATGAATATCGACGAATCACGACACATCCAGCACAGGCTAACTACTATGAATATCGACGAATCACGACATATACAGAAGAGGCTAATTACTATGAATATAGACGAATCACGACACATCCAGCACAGGCTAACTACTATGAATATCGACGAACTACGACATATTCAGAAGAGGCTAATTATTATGAATATCGACGAATGACGACACATCCAGAAGAGGCTAACTACTATGAATATCGACGAATCACGACATATCCAGCACAGGCTAACTACTATGGACATCGACGAACCACGAAACATCCAGCAGAATCTAACTACTATGAATATCGACGAATCACGACATATCCAGCAGAAGCTAACTACCATTGACATCGACGAATCACGACATATCCAGAAGAGGAGGCTAACTACTATGAATATCGACGAATCACGACACATCGCGCAGAGGCTAACTACAATGGACATCGACGAATCACGACATATCCAGAAAAGGCTAACTACTATGAATATCGACGAATCACGACACATCCAGCACAGGCTAACTACTATGAATATCGACGAATCACGACACATCCAGAGGCTAACTACTATGAATATAGACGCACGACGACACATCCAGCAGAGGCTAACTACTATGAATATGGACGAATCACGACATATCCAGCACAGGCTAACTACTATGAATATCGACGAATCACGACACATCCAGCACAGGCTAACTACTATGAATATCGACGAATCACGACACATCCAGAGGCTAACTACTATGAATAAAGACGCACCACGACACATCCAACAGAGGCTAACTACTATGAATATCGACGAAGCACGACACATCCAGAGGCTAACTACTATGAATATAGACGAACCACGACACATTCAGCACAGGCTAACTACTATGAATATCGTCGAATCACGACACATCCAGCAGAGGCTAACTACCATGGACATCGATGAATAGTGACATATCCAAAAGAGGCTAACTACCATGGACTTCGATGAATCATGACATATCCAGAAGAGGCTAACAACCATGGACATCGACGAACCACGACATATCCAGCACAGGCTAACTACTATGAATATCGACGAATCACGACACATCCAGCAGAGGCTAACTATCATGGACATCGACGAATCATGACATATCCGGCAGAGGCTAACTACCATGGACATCGACGAATCATGACATATCCAGAAGAGGTTAACAATCATGGACATCGACGAACCACGACATATCCAGTTGAGGCTAACCACCATGTACATCGACGAACCACGATTTATCCAACAGCGGCTAACAACCACGGACATCCGGCTTATCCAGCAGAGGATAACCACCACAGACATCGACGATGAACAATCAATTCGACGATATCCCCACTGCTTGTGTCTTTGGAGTAATATACATTTGTCAACTCCCAGTGAGGATAGCGAAGGAGACATCATCACTGGCAAGTATTATTTCAGTTGGATTTACCAACTTAGGAGAATCGGATTTACCTTTACAATCGTTACGTCAAGTATGTATGACATGTAGGAACTTCTAACTGTGAAATAGTTCAATGTTTTCGCACGTGTCATGCATTTGTATGATACACCATACTATATTAGTTATGCTTGAAAGCAATTTAAAAATAAGTGGAGGAGACAAAATATATGATATAACTGAAAACACCTTAGTGTAACAGAGATGTACTGTGGCGCATTCTAAAAGCGTTTGGGTAGAAAAAAAAATACTCAGTTACCTTACTCCGTATCAAAATACACACGCACCGCTCCCATCACAGAAAAAAAAATAAAGAACGATTTGTTATCAAAAACATAAACGACGATTGGAGAAGTATATTTGTCAGTGGTTCTAGATATCACAAGATATATACTTAAGGAAAAAAGAAAGACACCTTTTTTAGGGTCAGTATTTATATATACTAGTTCTATTGAAAAAGAATACTCTATTTTATTATAAACACAGAGTTGCGTTTCTTTTTACCGTTAGTATTATACTTTACTACACTAACGATAATACCAGTAACACCTAATATGCAATACGTGTATTGAGATGTGTCGATATTGTATCTTTATTTATAAATAATGTTAATTTTATTAGGACTTATGTGCAATCGCTTCATTATCTTCATTATAAATAAAGACCTATATAGCAACTGACCTGTATAGAAATATGGGCTGACCAGTCAATTTTAAAACTGTCGATAATTAATATTCACGCCCAAAACGTGGTAATACATTACTACATTTTTAAGTATCGAGTAAAGAAACGCCTACACATAAGCATGCGATTTAAGTATAGCCATTGCAGCTTTAAGTATAAATAATAAAAATTAGATGTAAACGTCTATTTTGTAAACATTACGCGTGGCGGATAGCAAGTTTTTGTCAAGTTATGGCTTGGATATATCTGAATCTGTGTTAATTATGTGTATGCTTACGCTTGTTTCCATCTTAACTTGGGATTAGTTTTGAATAACTGTTTCTTGGAGTTTCAATCTAACCTAAGATCTTATGGTAAAAAGCACACTCCAGGATAATCAAAACATTGCCAACATTCCTGTGAGACGCTGTGTATATAAGTATAAACCCCGAAATACCAGAAAACAGCATAATTATGGATCAGTGATTTGCGTGTGTGCATGTTTTTTGATGCTGGTTTTGAATGTGAACTATGTGCAGAATCAAACCATATCGACTGCTTTGAACGATATGTCGTTCAGAGACAAAATACTGAACCTTGCGGACTACTTTCTGAACCACAGTGCAACATTTCAGCAGCTAGAGGATATCCTGCTGGCCGCGTTACCTATACTGGCGTTTGACCATTCGCCGGAACTATTTGTAAACGTTGTATTGTAAACATTAGATCAACTCCCGTATTTGCTTAGAAACGATGAATTGCTTGGTATTATGAAAATATTCATTCATGAAATTAATAACCACAACGATACAAGTGCGAATATTATACTTCTCATTCAGAAGCTCAAAGTACGTATTGATCAAAACTACTCTGATAATTAAAGCGTGTAGCGATAAAAATGTGTTCTTGTTTAAAGAACTATAAGTAAAGGTAGGTATAACAGTCAAAGAGAACTATAACATCAACCAAAGACACGCGTACACATAAAACAACAATTACAGAGAAAAAGACACAGTATGGGACACCACAAACATGATCGGGTTAACAACAGAGGTAACGCTTTTGGAACGATCAGTGACAAAAAGGTCGCTGAGTTTTTTAAGGTTCTAAGATGAATCAAACCTCACGCTAACTCTATGCTCATCTCTGTATAACGGGGCAGTGTACAAGAAAACTCCCTACCAGACTGTATCATCTACAAAAACTCAACACGCTAGACATAATTAATTGGCAATACAAGTATAACATAAATACGAACGTTAACTGTTTACAAAACTTACGGTGTATTAATTGTTTTTTAAATGTGCCAACCAACCATATAAGGTCAATGTAAGGTGTATATTGTCAAAATGACCAGCGAATATCTGGTTGGTAATTTGCAAATGAATGGTGATGTCATCGGTCGATGTTTGTATATCATGTATATATGAATATAAAAAACTAAAGCCTAGAAAGCCACAACGCAAGTACTCGATCACGTGGCAGAATCCAGAACAAGGGGAATAAACCATTAAGTGCACGACAAGACAAGATTGAAGACAAGATTCAAACAGTACCATCCCTTTCAGGCTTTAGGTAGACGTCATCATATGGTCCACAGTCTGTCCGGTCATCGGACAATCAAAGAGGAAAGTATAGACATGCAGTGCGTTGATAAATGACAGTGTCATAACCTCTTTTGATGAGCTTTCTAACAAGTTTAATAAATACTAAATGAACGTGATTATGACCAAGGATCTTACGAAGTTTGTAAATCACGTCACTACGGAAGTCAGGTTGTAATAGTCCTAGATTCAGAATACATCATTGTTCGATTATCAAGGAAATTGACTTGCCGAGATTTGTTTTAGAATGTTGAAGGAAGATAAAAACAAATATACTGGATGTTTAAAAAATAAATACATAAAGTGAACAACTGATTAAAACTGATTAAAACTGACTAAAAAAAAGAAAATCCTCCGTATATCTTCTTTAGAATGAGTGTTTTCTGTGAATGCGACACTTCCTGTTGGACGTTTGTCGCTGCGAGTTCGAATCCCACTGGGAGCTCGACTTGTAAGTGAGAAAGTGTCGAACAAACAAACAATTATCTCTTTTCATACCACTACCAGCTCGACCCCCGAGACGTTTCTATATCATGTCTGAATATATACACTGAAAGCCATTGCTTTGTGTTTTCTTGATAATCGAACTATGAAGTATTCTGTAGCTAGAACTATTACACCCTGACTTCTATAGTGACGTGATTTACAAACTTCGTCCTTGCATTAATTCATACTTTTTACCCTAATTTATTATGTTGTTAGTGAGAAGTATGAAGTATTTAATTAAAATATGAGTATATTTCATTGTCTTTATACATCTTTATCAAAAAAGTTATATTCATATTTGAAGGCAATTTATTAACCAGCATATAAATATTGTGTTATCAGGGATGTCACTATTGGGAATCAAGTTATTTGGTAAACGTCACGTAACATTGTTTACTAAACAATTATCTAATCTAGTACATTGTAAACATTGTAAACATTGTTGTTAGTAGAAAAGCGATACCTTTCTAAATGAAAACAGTTTCAAATGCGATGTATTCGATTAAATAAACGAACCCGCCAAACAACTATACAATTGCACTACAAAACCTGTATCAAAGCTCTATCAAGGTGTTCATGTCATGTATATGTGCAGATTAAAAGTATAGGTTTAATTACGGGTTCTTAAAATACCATGATTGTTTATGCGTACAATGAATTCTGAGTTGGTAACTCTTATTTCGAAGCTCCAGTTTTGGGGTTTGGCCTGGCTGGTTAAAGCCTTTATATTGCGTATATAGAGTTTGGATTATCATAATATGTCAGTTATATATAAACCTCGTCGTCAGTAGATTTAGAAACGGTGTACTTATCTTATTCTGTAAAATGTGACTGTTGTTGGCGGGATAGCTACTCTAAAACAGATTTTGTTTTACATTTCACTAATTTCCATTTGTTCATAACACGCAAAACAAAAGTATATGTTTATTGATTTCCTCTCCTAACGTTTTAAGAGTTGTAACTTCAACTTCAATTTATTTTCCTTAGGTTCATATACATGAATATCATAAGCAACATGTTACAACATACTTTTACATATGATGTACAAGGCCTTGGTGCTTCATTCGTGACGAATAAAAAAACTTTAAAAAATGCCTACATCACTAGTTCAGTTTTATTCTTAAACAACCTGTTTATGTCTGCAGTGTCGCTTATTTGTATCTATTTATCTTTGTGTATGTCGTTTGTTTTAAAATGCGATTTTTTGGATGAGTGGTTCTGTAAATGCTAATTTGCCTGCTCGACTTTTATTTCGTATCTACTTTGATCTATTCCAGTGTTTGATGCTGCGGGTAAGCCAACTACTGGTATCAGAAAGGGTGTCCTGTACTTCCAGGGAAATTATGATCAGTGCCAGGCAGTGGAAGCAAATGTTGCCATCAATGATAGTCTCGGACAGTACAGAGCCGACACACAGGTTGCTTTCAATGGACGCTACTGCAGAGCAACGTTCAAGCCTCCGATGAGTCTGATTGCAAGCGTCGTTGGTGATCTTGTTAATGTAAGCGTCGCTGGTGATAGTAGTCTTGATCATCTTCGACACTGGATTTTAAATACAAACGGCTTGGTCTTTTGTGCAAAGAAAATAAATGAAACCGGAAACACATGTCCGTAATTTGTTTTATTATTATTATTATAGCATTTATGACCATCAGAAATGATACCAGAATCTCGGTAAAAGTCAAACTTTTCTTAGAAGAACTTGTCTTAAAAACAAGCAAGCGTCGGAGATGATCTAGACTACGGTGATGATCATGATAATGTAAGCGTCGCTGGTGATCATGTTAAGATGGCAGCAATGTGTTTAATGAATATTAAGCTATTTCATAATCGGTCTTAAAAGGAACTGTAAACAAATATTAACATAGATTATGCATTGCAGTGTTACTGTTTGGAATCGGTAAATTCAGTGTTTTAGAGTAATCAAACAATTGTTATTTAAAAAGATAAAATTGTGTCAGCATGAGATCCTTTCGCCGTGTCTCTGTATAGCATGGATACATCTGAAGGGTTCAGTGTTTGGATTTTCTATTACAATACGTTGACTTTTGAAAAGGCAAACTACCTCGTTCTCGTTGCCAGCCATTGCTATCTTTCGGGCCCTATCCATTTGTGAAGGCTACACAAGAAGCTTAATTACAAAAGTAGATATAAAGTCGAACAGGAAATACAGAATTTAAGGACCACAGTCAATCAAAAACACGCATAGAGACAAACAGCAATTACAAAGATGAATAAAAGGCAAGATATGACATCACAAACATTAAAGGTTTGACAATAGGGCTACCGCATTGGAACGGTCAAAGGCAAAAGATCATGCACTATTTGTAAGTGTGGTCAACTGAAACCACTTTGTGTAGGGTGCTTGCATTATCATGACTCATACGCATGTTCACCATGAGCTCTGAAACATATCGATGCTTTTCGTTATTTATACCTGTTCGGTGTTTTATTCCGACCTTTGGCGATCGCTGAGCCCGATATGCATATATAGATATTCGTGGTACATTCTAAAATGGATATGTTGTCTGTTTTATTTTATTTTAATTGTGATACGCAGTCTTCATAACATCTGCTCCCAACTGAATTCCATTTCGTTAATCGCCCATTGTTTTCTCGTTTAGGGCAAAGCACTTTGTTAGAAAGACAATACGCATCTGACTATGGAATGGTATAACATACCACATTGAAGTTTCCATACTCACCGTCATATGCATACCATCTTAATTAAATATTGCTCAACACGACGCTAGAGGACATGCACGTTAGCAAGCATTTTTCACTACCGTTCATGAACAGTCTCAGTCAATCAGAGACTGAAATATTGTTTATATGTATCGTGTTTGGAGATTTCCAAATTTCTCTTTTCATACTCTTCTTTAATGTTTTCGAATGTGTGCTTGTGTGCGTTCTGGTAATGCTACATATTCTGTTCGACGATGTGTTCATCTATATGTTCATCTATGTGTTCATCTATGTGTTCATCTATTGTTTAAATAATTATATTTACTATTTATCTATAGTTATATAATGCTGCGGTTTGCAATACTTTTAGAATACATACGGAATACCTTTGACATTATCATGGGGTATGTGCCTTCCAGACTCGTGTCATGAAGACGACATTGAGGGCCTCCTGAACCTTGGTATGTTGGTCATTGGTTTATGTACTAAACGGGATGTATTTAAAAACTACCTATTTAGGGTTAGAGTAGAAAATGTCAGATACTGTTAAATGAATGGTATTTTAAGATTAGTGGCTTCTTTAATAAAGGTTTAAACAAATGTAAGAAAAGTCAATGACGACACATTTCACTCTTTGAAGGACTATTGGTCCGACGTCTTTAATACATATAATCAAAAATGGATGGGGTATGGTCGAATGAAACAAATACATAGTTTAGGCATGAGCATGTCAGCCATATAGGACATGACAGTAATTCAACACTATGGATACGAACATAATTCAGAAGGAATACTTATATTCCAGAAATTATGCCCTTTATATCCAAAATGTTTGGTACAATTTTACTCAAAGTTGTTTTGTGTTTAAATTGGTCCATATAATGATACATGTATCATCTAGAACAGATGAGGCATCCTGTTTAAATAAAGTAGGGCATATACACTCGTAATGCTCCGTATTCCTGTATTCGTATGAAAGGCAATTTACTTTACCTGAGCAAGTGTAAGTTTGCCTAATTAGGTTTTATTTATAAATGTTTATATATGTTTAAACTTAATAGACATATTGTGTCGCCACTAAACTCGTGTGTATTTTATAATAAAACATTGTTTAAGCTAAAACAATGAAATGGTTGTAGCAATGAACAGGTTTAATATAGTACACTTCAATTTTTACTCACCCCTGTTTAGGTACTCTTGGTTACCTTTTCAACGTGTCTGTGGAAGAGGCTGTGTGCAAGGAAGATAAATCATTTGACAAGGACACTGAAGCCATTGCCATAGTGTAGGTATCATATGGTACTGTTTTGTATTTATAATGTAAGTTTTCATAACATGTCCTGCATTGACTCATTTTAATTTCGCCCCGACTACAAATCAGTAGTGTTATTACTTACTGGTCCTTTGGTATCATCAAGCCTATTCTTTTTGACTTTAAAGTAGAATACAGCTTAAGCCGGTGCAATTTGGGCGTGAAAGTTGTTGCTCCTGATATCACCTCCCATGAACAGACTCAATTATACCTATACCGAGTCTGCTACTTTTCTCTATTGTTTGTGTGTGTTGCTTCCAAGGGATCCCCTCTATATACTACATGTATTAACAATTGTCTAGAATGAGTGTTCGACCAATGAAAATATCATCCATTTCACAGATTGTGTAAGGAAAGATAGTAAATCGACACCAATTGTCTGTTATGTCAATTTTATTTTTACATGTAGACAAATATTACATTTAGACATATGTATACTATTGACATATATGGAAAAACTTTATTTTACAGTGCATGTATCACTGCATGGTGAATTAAACCTAAATGTTATACAAATGTTATTCAATATGAAGTATGTGACGTGTTTAAGATTGATAGAGAAGTTTTATTTTATCAAACAAAACCACTCCGCGATCGATTTTAGTTTCACATTATACCAATATTTCAGAGGTATTTTTTGTCATTGTTTACCGATACTCCAGAAGTCATTGTTTACCGATATTTCAGAGGTATGTACCTATATTTTGGTCATTGTTTACTGATATTTCAGAGGCATACTTGGTGGGATAATCCTCCTGGTCATTATTTCGTCTTCGATAGAGCTGTGTTGTATTAAACCAGAGCATGATATAACTTTAAAACAAGGAGGGCTTTACGCCTTGGGAGATATTCCCTCTTACGATAATAACGCGTTTGACGACATGCCAACTACCGAGACAAAAGTGTCAGAACTGAATGGAATACGCAATCCACACGACACGGACATTCTAAATGGAAAGACAAAAGAGCGACTGAATACATCAGTTGACAGTGATTTGACGGCAAACAATTTACTGGATATTTCGGATACAAATGAACAAGGTGAGCGTAAAATCCCAAACCGGGAGTAATTGTTTAATTAATGCTATATTCACTGGATAGTTTTCAGATCGAATTAAAATGCGATACCTCATATAACCTACCTATGACCAACACACAACGATTCTTGCAAGTTCTCATTCTCATTTTGCTTAAAATATGCATCGTTATTGTGTAAACCCGTACATTTTATTACCGACGAGAAAAGTTTTGAGTTTTAATAAACAACACCGGGTTTTTGCAACAGACCATTCAAATACTTCTATTGTCAATCCTATGTTTGTTGCGTCGAATTTTTTTTCTTCAATTTTTTCCTTTTTGTTGTTTGTTTCGAATGTATGTTTTTTGTTAATCGTGTTCTGTGAATGCTAGATGAATGCTAGACCTACATTTCCTGTACGACCTTTACGTATAGGATAGAGGCTATGAAGAGAAATCTTCTTCACCTTTCAGAAACCGAAAGGGAGGGAGTTCGATAGTGTCTATAAAGGTCACGCTTTAACCAGTAAAGAGCATTGGTAGGAACATCTTCATGAATAAATGTAGCCAGTATTTGAAATTCTGAGACATCTGATTGGTTTAACAAGTAGGGTAAACACTAAACCTACTTTTAAGTCACTTGAACGAAATTGTTACACATGCAATATCGAACCCACACGAGTTGACTGGAAAAGAGGATATAGCTGAACACTAGGTGATTAGACTCTTACATTTTTGTAAATCGAAAGACAAAACGAATAAAACTTTTGCATGGAACTGGTAATAATAACACCTAGATTCTTTTATTTCCAAAGGTACCTGTATAAAGCTGCTGCGATGTTTCTCAATATTCACCAACATGCCAGCCTTGGTGAGCACAAAAACGAAAGATGACGACATCCCTTGTCTGTATGGTATACGCTTCTTTAGTATGATGCGGATACTGCTCGGCAACACATACCTGTATACAACTATGTCGCTAGCCGAGGTACCAGTCGCAGGTACGTCAATGTTCAATGTTTCTATTTCTACTAGAATGCTAATGTCGTTTTATTTTCTAATTCTAGTTCTGTCGTGCCTGGCTCTGTAAGAGTACGATTGTCTGGGATGCGGGCGCTTGTTTCTATTCGGGTATTATTTTAGTGATAGATATTGTCCGGTCTAATGGTATTTTAATGCGAGATTTTTTATCTACTCTGATTCTTTAAGGATTTATATTTGGCAGCGAAAAACGACCACGTCAATGCAAACATATGGTATTGTTGTAATTTCTTTCTCACAGCATACACAATTGGAGATTTCAAGCCACAACACGTTTCCCTGTACTTTTAGGAATACAAAGACGGCGTCATGACTGCCACTGGTGTTGTCATCACTGGTGTACGTGGTATTGGATGCAAGTCCAACTGCTTCAGTTATTAACAGCTTATGCTGTCTTATGGAAATACTAGTTAAAAAAATAAACATGACGGCTGTAAAAAGCCGCCCGGACTACAAATCAGTAGTGTTATTACTAACTGGTCCTTTGGGATCACCAAGCTCATTCTTTGTGGTTTTAAACTAGAATCGCACGTAAGCCAGTTCTAGGAGGCGTATGAGGTGTGGCAAGTTATATTACCTCTCACGAACAGACTCAATTAAAACCGAGTCAGCTACTTGTTTCTCTTATTTGCATTTGTTGTTTGTAAGGAATCCATTTTTCAGTATGTATTGGCATTCACACTGGCGTTTGTTTAGTGCTGTGCGGCCGACTACAAATCAGTCGTATTATTATTTATTGGTCCTTTGGGATCATCAAGCCTACTATTTGTGGTTGTAAAACAGAATATCGCTTAAGCCGGTGCTAGTAGGCGTAAGAGCTGTTGCAAGTTATATTACCTCTTATGAACAGACTCAATAAAACCGAGTCTGCTACTTTTCTCTCTTGTTTGTGTTTGTTGCTTCCGAGGGATCCCCTTTTCAGTATTGATTGACATTAACACTGACGTTTGTTTAGTGCTGTGTGTCGTCTGTAAAATGTCGCCCAGACTACAAATCGGTCGTGTTTTTACTTACTGGTCTTTTCTAATCCTACTATTTGTGGTTTTAATGTAGAATACCAATGAAGCCGGTGGTAGGTGGCGTATGAGGTGTTGCACGTTATATAACCGCTCATGAACAGACTCAGTAAAACCCATTCATCTACTTCTCTATCTTGTTTGTGTGTGTTGCTTCAATGATTCATTTTTCAGTATTTATTGGCATTCACACTGGCGTTAGTTTAGTGCTGAGTGGCGGCTTTAAAATGTCGCCCTGACTACAAATCAGTCGTAGTATTACTTACTGGTCCTTTGAGGGTCATCAAGCGTACTATTTGTTGTTTTAAAGTAGAATATCGCGTTAAACCTATGGTAGGGAGCGTGAGAGGTGTTTCAAGTTATATTACATCTCATGAACAGACTCAATGAAACCGAGCCTGTTACTTTTCTGTCTTGTTTGTGTTTGTTGTTTCCAAAGGATCCCCTTTTCCGTATTTATTAGTCGATATTTGAGATAAGATATATAACATATTCTTGCATTCCTTATAAGGACATGACTACTGAAAAATATGACCGTACATGTGGAGCTTGAAAAAAGCCACGAGCTGTCAACATTAATGTCGATAACAGCAATAGTTGTCTGACATCCTTTTGAAAAAAACTTAGTGGCAACTTCAATGAGCAAAATGTCAATGTTATGCAAGAAAACGAATAGAGCCATGGTTCCGAAAAAAACAGTTGTGCCGCGTGTTGAAATTTCCGACCTTCTCGGGAAACCCTAGACAATTTCATAAAACAACGCTTTTGATACAATTCAAATTTCTGTTTTATGTCAGAATTAATCGTTTGTTAGTATGCATGTTGATCTAATCAAATTAGTATATGTAGATGCATGGTAGTAATGCAACGCGTTTGTTATAACGTGTTGACAAATTATGTTTTATTCTACATCTATACTTTCTCTGTTATATCAATTTCAGTGAATCTGATGGACTCGTATGACATAATGAAGAGATTATCGTTCCAAGCGGTAATGTCCGCAACACTGGCGACAGACACCTTCTTCTTGATAAGGTTGGTGGTGTAACAAGCGGTAATGTCCGCAACACTGGCGACAGACACCTTCTTCTTGATAAGGTTGGTGGTGTAACAAGCGGTAATGTCCGCAACACTGGCGACAGACACCTTCTTCTTGATAAGGTCGGTGGTGTAACAAGCGGTAATGTCCGCAACATTGGCGACAGACACCTTCTTCTTGATAAGGTTGGTGGTGTAACAAGCGGTAATGTCCGCAACACTGGCGACAGACACCTTCTTCCTGATAAGGTTGGTGGTGTAACAAGCAGTAATGTCCGCAACACTGGCGACAGACACCTTCTTCTTGATAAGGTTGGTGGTGAAACAAGCGGTAATGTCCGTAACATTGGCGACAGACACCTTCTTCTTGATAAGGTTGGTGGTGTACATTTTACTAGAACATCATTTTCGTTTCTATATTGTCTTGAGTATTTGGAGTTTCCTAATCTAAATATATCTAGTGCTGTTTTACTAGCGGATGTCTTATCACGCACGTGGTGTCTGAATAAACTTAATAGTGCTTATATTTTAGTCTAAAAGTAGATGTAAAGTTTGAACACCAAGTGTAGCATTAACAGAAATAAAATAATGATAAAAATAAATAAATGTCGAACAGAAAATGCAGCATTCAAGGACCACAGAAATCAGCCAACATATATTATTAAACACAAGTCATTACGTAGTCCGAGTATTAACTTTCATACCCCATCCAACCCCTTCTCCAAAAAGCGAAAATGGGGTTTGTTGGGGTATGAAATAAAATCTTATTTTCGGCTTAAAATGTTTGCATATTGTAAAATTAAAACATTTATTAGGTTATTTTAAAAAGGTTATCACATTTTTTCATTAAACAATTTAATATTTTTTTAACATGTTATATTGTCGAAATATCGTTATAAAATCCTGCTAATATAAGCTTTTCCATCGCTTAATGGAATTAAGGTGGAACCACGTAATGAAATAGGAAATTCAATTCAAAATAAACTCTGAAATATCACAAACATACAAGAGTTGACAAGGTGGGTATTCCCCCATTACGTCTTATTACTTGTCGGTGATCTATATTATCCTTTGACAATTAATGATTTTATAACAGTGTATGTCTTATAACGTGTTGATTGTAATACAGTGTATGTCTTATAACGTGTTGATTGTAATACAGTGTATGTCTTATAACGTGTTGATTGTAATACAGTGTATGTCTTATAACGTGTTGATTGTAATACAGTGTATGTCTTATAACGTGTTGATTGTAATACAGTGTATGTCTTATAACGTGTTGATTGTAATACAGTGTATGTCTTATAACGTGTTGATTTTTTTTTAGTGGATGCCTTATAACGTATTGGTTCTTGCAAAGAGAAGAAAGCGGCACACACAGGATCAATATCAAATTCTGGCTCAAGTTTTACACCGGCAGATATTGGAAGTAGGTATTACAGTCGAACAGGAAATGTAGCATTCACAGAACACAGCCAAAAACACTCATTAAAAAGTCAAAACAAACAACAATCACAAGAAAAAGTAGAAGAACAGTACGCGACCCCACAAACAGAAAAAGGTTGACACTAGGAGTACCGCATTGGAATAAAGACCACTGTGGATTTAAACAAGGTTCTAGGGTGCACCAAATGTCACTCTTACCCTATTGTCCTCTAAGTGAAATGGGTCATTGTATATGAAACAAATCCCCGTCAGTTTAAATCCTCAAACAAACTAGGAAACGTTAATAGACAATACAAGTATAACACAACGATGATCATGTATATACGAATATATAAACACCATCCTAGAAATCCACCATGCAAGTACTTAATGACTTGACGGAAGCCAGAGCAACACCCGAATAAACCCTTAAAGGCACGGTATTAAAGTAATTGGGTCAACAATAAACATAGAGTGCATTTCAAAATGATAGGGTACAAGTTAAATAAAGATTGTATGACAGTGATCATGACCAAGGATTTTAGGAAAGTTTGTAAATCACGTCACCATAGAAGTCAGGTTGTGATAGTCCTTGTCATAGAAGAGTTCATAAATTAGCTGCCTGAAGTTGGCTCAACATACGACATTCGACATACGACATTCGACATTCGACATACGACATTCATTCGAAAACATTCTTCAAAGTGAATGTTGTTTCATGCGACATATGACATTCGACATACGACATATGACATACGACAGTCAAAAATATCCTTCAAAGTGAATGTCGTTTCACGCGTTATACGACATTCTACATACGACATTCGACATACGACATTCACATATATCATTCAAAGTCGACATACGACATTCATTCGAAAACATGCTTCAACGTGATTGTTTATTCACGCGACATATGACATTCGACATACGATATTTGACATACGACATTCAAAAACATCCTTCAAAGTGAATGTCGTTTCACGCGACATACGACATTTTACATACGACATTCGACATACGACATTCAATATACGACATTCAAAAACATCATTTAAAGTAAATGTCATTTCACGTGACATACGACATTCGAATACGACATACGACATTTGACATACGACATTCATAAACATCATTCAAAGTGAATCACGTTTCACGCGACATACGAAATTCGACATACGACATTCGAAAACATGGTTCCAAGTGAATGTCATTTCACGCGACATACGACATTCGGCATACAACATTCAAAAAATATCCTTCAAAGTGATTATTATTTCACGCGACATACGACATTCGACATGCGACATTCGAAAACTTATTCAAAGTAAATGTCATTTCATGCGACATACAACATTCGACATACGACATTCGACATTCAAAAATATCCTTAAAATTGAATGTTGTTTCACGTGGTATACAACATTCGACATACGATATTCGACATACAACATTCGTCATATGCGGACATTCAAAACCATCCTTCACAGTCAATGTCGTTTCACGCGACATACAACATTCGACATATGACATTCAAAAACAACATCCAAGGTGAATGTTGTTTCACGCGACATACAATATTCAACAGCATTATATTTGATTCAGTCATTATGTCTGTTGTTCAGCGCGACACACGACATTAGGCAGCGTCTTTCTTCGTTATGTGCAACATTTGACATTGACACTATATGCTGTTTTCCTGTATTTGTCATTTACGACTATTCAATGGTTGAAATGTACCATTTGCTAATTGAATAAAATATTTGTTAATATATACAATTATATGCTTAACCGGACGTTTGGAAACATGTGTTGTAGCATGGTCGTTGACATTTCCTTTGATGAATGCAGAGCATTAAATCGTTTAATTTAGGGTAACTAAAGGGGCGTGGCTATGCCGTGCTACAACTACTGGATATTGGAATTTAGAGTACGGTCACTATGACGTCACAGTGTTACTAGGTACACCATGCTACAAAAAGATAGAGTCTGTCTCAGCTCGTTGGTTATTTAAACACCTCGATGGGCTACGCCCATCTCGGTGTTTAAATAAGCCAACTCGCTGAGACCAGACTATATCTATTACTTAATTTCTTTGTTGGTTTACGAAATGTAATGACTTGCGTAACTTTTAAAACAATCAATCTGCTGTGATATTAAGCCTGACATACTTACCCCAAAAACTATGAAAAAATACTCGGCAAATTAATCCGATCATTAAGACGATCGGTAATTTGGTAATAAGCAAGTTATTGTCTTAATCCCCATAACGAATTTTGAAGGTTCTGGGAATGTAAGAAAGGATCCTGTAGGTTGCAGAATAATTGTTATTATCTTAATGAGTTTATTCGAACGACATAATACTTATGTTTCCGCCTTCTTAGAAGAAATGACCAGCATTAGGTGTCAAAAACCGTTTCCAACCAAAACAAATGTATAATCTGTGAAAATCTTTGGTAAGTGCGAGTCTATATAAATAGTAGGTTTTCTTAACTTCTACAGACAAAGGAACGAGGGCAATATTATTATGTGGCTTTTTTACGCGTATTTGAGTAATTCGTTCCCTTGTCGAATGTCAATATGTCGAATGTCGTATGTCGCATGAAATGATATTCACTTTGAAGCATGTTTTCGAATGTCATATGTTGAATGTCAAATGTCGTATGTCGCGAGAAACGACATTCACTTTTAAGCATGTTTTCGAGTGTCGTTTGTCGCATGTCACGTGAAACGGCATTCACTTTGAAGCATGTTTTCGAATGTAGTATGTCGAATGTCGTATGTTTGATGTTGTATTTCATGTCGTATGTCGGGTGAAACGACATCCAATTTGAAGCATGTTTTTGAATGTCGTATGTCAAATGTCGTATGTTGAATGTTGTATTTCGAATGTCGTATGTCGGGTGAAACGACATTCACTTTGAAGCATGTTTTCGAATGTCGTATGTCGAATGTAGAATGTCGTATGTCGTATGTCTCATGAAATGACATTCACTTTGAATCATGTTTCCGAATGTAGTATGTCGAATGTCGTATGTCGGATGTTGTATTTCATGTCGTATGTCTGGTGAAACGACATTCACTTTGAAGCATGTTTTCGAATGTTGTATGTCGAATGTCGTATGTTGAATGTTGTATTTCGAATGTCGTATGTCGTATGTTGAGCCAACTTCACGCAGCTTCCTAAATTACTGTTATAATTTAAAAATAGTAAGAATGTCGACATTCACTTTGAAGCTTGTTTTCGAATGTCTCATGTCGAATGTTGTATGTTGAATGTCGTATGTCGCGTGAAACGATATTCACTTTGAAGCATGTTTTCGAATGTCGTATGTCGTGTGAAACGACAATCACTTTGAAGCATATTTTCGAAAGTCGTATGTCGAATGTCGTATGTCGCGTGAAATGACATTCACTTTGAAGCATGTTTTCGAATGTCTTAGGTCGAATGTCGTATGTCGAATGTCGTATGTCGTATGTTGAGCCAACTTCACGCAGCTTCCTAAATTACTGTTATAATTTAAAAATAGTAAGAATACTATTTCTTGTAATATATTATTATGAGAGCACCAATTTAAAAATAGTTTTGCTGTTACCTTGTAATACACAGCTTACATTGCTGTTGTCGTTGTTAAGACATTTTTTGCCTTTTTCATTAATTATGTTGGGCTATATGTAAGTAGCCTATACGACCATAGGGTATGATTGTAACTTATATTCTGTAAACACGTGTGTGTGTGAGTATTATGGAAACAACGAAGTGTTGCGTATCGTATTATTATATGCGCCATGCACCGTAATTATTGCTCCGATAATTGGTCATTTAATTGCTTTAAGTATGTTTATAATTGTATTGGACTAGTTTAACATGTTTTGATGGAAGTGTTAATCTAATATAAGGTTGTAACGTAATATTTCGGACACAGATTCAGTCAATGCTTATATTTGTTTAAACTTTGTTATCTGTTTTTTCTTGCTTTGTCCAGGATGACTCCACCGTACATGTTGGTGATGGCGACCTTTGTGTTTCTGTACATGTATCTAGGTCAGGGACCCATGTGGCCGGATAAAATACAGGTGGCAGATAGCTGTCGGGCGGACTGGTGGAAACATATCATATACATTAATAATCTAGTCGGTGATGATGGCGTGGCTGATGAAAATCAGGTATGTGGGCCATGGCGACTGAACATTAAACAATATACGAAATCTGATTATAACAGCATCGCAGCCATTCACTGCGGATGAACGGACTTGCTGCGATGCTCCGGTCACCAGCAGTTACTGGCTGCGATGATCCGGTCATCAGAAGTAACTAGCTGCGATGCTTCGGTCATCAGCAGTGACTGTCTGCGATGCTCCGTTCATCCGCAGTGAATGGCTGCGATGCTGTTATAATCAGATTTCGTATATTGTTTAATGCTCCGACATAAGCAGTGGCTGTTTGCGATGCTCCGGACATCAGCAGTGACTGCCTGTGATGCTCCGGTCACCAGCAAGCCACTGCTTATGTCGGAGCATCACAGCCAGTCACTGTTGATGACCCGAGCATCACAGCCAGTCACTGATGACCGGAGATATAACATGTGCAACACATAACAGTTATTTACTTAAAACAATAATCATTTATTTACAATTATCACACGTTTGATGATTATAATCCGTATGTATATGAATAAATCAATTCTTTGTGATAGCTGTAAATGTATATGAGTTCTGTCCCTTTAGCAACGTATATTGGGTATCTCTGTGTTGAGGATTTAAACATTAATGCTGTCGGCATGGTTTAAACTTGCGTTTGCGTGTGTGCGTGTACATGCATATAATTGCATAGGAAATGCATCAATTAATGGACCCTTTATATACTAGCACCATGAGCACAGGGACCGATGAACCCATCAATTATTCGACCCTTTTATATACTAGCAAAGGGACCAGGGAATCCATCAAGTATTGGACACGTTTTCAGGTTGTTTGGCATGGATGGTAGACAAGGGAAAGCACTAAATGTGAATTTGGATTTGTTTCGTGGTGTGTTTTGGGATTTGTAATACGTTTAAAAGAAAGAACATGAAATAAATGCGAAAAACAAATCTATAACCAGTTATATGTCATTGTTTCAGAATAAGCCCCTCACCGGGGATTGGCGGGGGAAAATTAGAACATACATTTAAAAATCTTATTTTTTTAATAACACAAGGTTAGGGCTTTGATATTTTGCATATATCATCATCTAACAAAGTACACTTTGCCAGTAGATCGATTCAGGCCCTCGTGGGCCTCTTGGATATATTTAACAATGGCCTTCCGTAATGGAAGGCACTAACTTCTTTTGTTCAAATTCCCAACATTGGCACTTTTAACTTTTCAACTTTTATCGGAATACCGATAGAAAACGTTATATTGCTCTACTCTCTACTTTACATTTCGCTATTAAAATTATTTCACTTCATGACCATCAATCACTTACACATTGTGCATCCCTAAACACGCCGACTATCGTTTTTAAAGATATTTCTTGTTTTACTATCACCCTGCGATTTACTATCACCGTGAACTATCACCTTCGCGTGAAATAGTAAGAAATTACACATTGTTGTCTATGGGGATTCAGCATTGGTGTTTAATGTGAGGTATAATAATTTGTAATTTCTTATCATCTTACGCGAGGGTGATAGTACAGGGTGATAATAAATCGCAGGGTGATAGTAAAAAACTTATCACATGCGCAGCTTTGATGCGCGGTTGCGGTGACGTCATCGGGTCAGTATGTTTTAACACATCATAACTTCAAAAATAATTGACCGATTTCAATAAATTACCACTCATTGTTTTAGCTATGTTATTTCCAATCCAGCTATATACTTCCTAAGCAACTTCCTGAAAAATGGTTTCGGCAAATACACTGCTTCATTGCGCATATCCCGTTTCACTCAAACAAGCAGTGTAGCCGTCTATCAGACAAAGTGAATCTGTACTGAAAATGAATCTCATTTTTGCCCGAGGGGTTTTCGGTATAATAAATTAAATATCACATTCATGAGAGGGTGATAGTAAGAATGTTCACCATTCGGATATTGATTATCACCCTCGGCTTCGCCTCGGGTGATAAGTATACCTCGGGCAATAATCATTACCTCAGGGTGAACATTCTTACTATCAACCTCCCATGAATGTGATATTTATATATTGTTGTTTGTGGGGATTTAGCATGGGCGTTTTATGTGAGGTATAATAATAAGAATGTTCACACTGAGGATATGATTATCACCTTCGGCGAAAAAGGGTGATAGTGCGAAAGAGGGTGATAGTAAGAATTTTGAGGATATGATTATAACCCGAGGCGAACAGCCTCTCACATATTGCAAACTTTTTTCTTTCGGGTCTGTTTTTTTCCATAGCATGAAAAAGGTCTGAAGTGTGCAATCAGAAGTCATTTCCACCCTAAAAAGTTGCCTCCTATAACCCGATTTATATCAAGCCGCTATATTACGATTTTTTTTATTTTAACGCGACACGACATAATGACGCTGAAGGGGTCATTGTCGTACCGATCACTACAGAAAGGTACCCGGGGTACATTTATGTATACAGAAACTTACCCGAAAATCATCGAAATTCAGAAAGGCCCCCAAATAAATGTACCCGGGACAAAATACAATGTCGTAAAACGCGGCAGTAACGCATACTGTTGAAACGAAACTTTCATTGTTTACAAAGTTTAATCGATTCACTTTTTAAAAGCCGTGCGCGTGCGCGCGTGTGTGCGTGCGTGCATGTGTGTGTGTTATAAGCACAATAGAGTCTGCACTTTTATCTCTTATCTGTGTGTTTGTGTGTAATGTGATGATATGTCTACTTTAAGCAGCGAACTCAATGGTTTATTCATAGTGCTGCCACACTGGAATACCACGCCGTAGCATCTTGATTGACAAGCTGCATATGTGTTTACTTTTTTGCGAGGGGTTTGATGATTTACCACTTCCGGGTTTACTATGACATCAAATACCATAGCAACCAGTACTTAAACGGGACATTACCATTAGCAAACTGTCAATATAATGAAACAGTGTTAAGACGAACCCAATAATTACACCAATGGCTAATTTTTAAATGGCAAAAAGCCCACCTCAAACTTAGAAAATCCCAATTAAATTGCATATACCAACCGTTATACACATGCGATCTTGAGATGTCGCAAGTTAGATATCTCTCGATAAGCTGCGATTCATCTTGAGAAGTTGTAAGATATATCTCCATTTATTTTGAAATATAAATGACTCAAGACCATTGAGATATCACAAGAAAATTATCTCAAAACAACTTAAGATATCTCAAGACAGTTATCTCAAGATAAATTGAGATATACATTGAACTATATTGAGATTAATTGAGATATATTAAGATATATCTCAATATAAATTGAAATATCTCAAGATAAAATGTGATATCTCAACAGGAGTATCTCAAGATAAATTAAACATATACTGAGATATCTCAAGATACGGTGCATCGCAGAGTATTACAATATACATATTTTACTGAATTGTTCATAATATGGGTTTCGTAGCAATAAAGGTTTGCCTTATCGACAAATTCCATTCTAACCGAAGTAGTTCTCTACAGACAAAAAATACTTCAAAAAATTTGACTGTTTTAGTTAAAAAAGGTTGGACCTTTAAGTGTGCACTCCACAGTTTAATGTACATTTCTCAATCAGCAAACCCATGACAAGCCCTTAGCCTGAATCCTTGAGCAAAAATAAATAACATCATCATTGTGTCATACATTTCTTAGAAGACAATAAAATTACCCATGTTTCCATACCAAATAAAGTATCAAAAAGCATTTTCTGTACAACTTTAATCCCATTTATTTAAGATTACCCCACCTCTCAAAAGTTGGCATGCTAAAAAAGCAATTTTAGCAATATTTCAAATGTCAATAAATAAAAAAAAAGATTTTTTCTACGCATATCAGGGTCATGTTTGCACTCATAATGCTCTTGCATATCAGGAAATGCTATTCTTTACATACCTTCTCTGGCGTTTTAAAAAGTTATTCCATGCTGACCACCCCGTCAGTCAAAATCAGCCATTTTACCTACTTTATGGAAGTTTTTGATAGTTTTCCATTTTCCTATTTATAGCCTCAAAAAAACAAAACAACGGAGAATGCCTATTCTAATACACCAAAATAAACTTAAAAGTACTCATAACTGAAAAAAAACATCAAACATGTGCTTCACAATTATTATAAATATTATTTTTTGCGCGGGGTTTGATGATTTACAACTTCCTGTTTTAGGACATTACGTTCTGTATTTTATTACTAACTATGACAGACTAAATATGTTTTAAGAACAATGGCGCAATAGTTAATGATAAACAATATTGTTTAAGTAGTTGTTTTATCAAGTTGTAAATTATTTCAATTCCGCCAGTGGTCTTGTTTGACAGGGTATGTTTCTGTATATTTGAGGGTCGTTCTGGAATTAAAAGATTTTCGGGTACGTTTCTGTATACATAAATGTACCCCGGGTACCTTATGTACCCCGAGTACCTTTCTGTAGTACTCTATACGACAATGACCCCATCAGCTCAGTTGCGAGGGTATGTAAATAGATAGGTTTATAAGCATGTTATTGCTGTCTCGTCGCAGAGCTAGCTTTTATGGCGATATCGGTAGAGCGTCCGCTTCACATGCAAGGGGTCCCGAGTTCAAACCTGCTGAGTGCCTAAATATTTGTGTAATTTTTCTGGTTCAATTACATTGGTGGAAAACCCGAGTAGGCATTTTAAGAGGTTATGCCCAAATGCCTAGATCATTGTATATGTTGTGTCTATATGTGTTGTGCGATATTTGAAGGTTTCAGATATCAAAAATAAAAGGTTGGAGGTATGCAGTAGGACTCAGTTGCGGGGTCCTAAATAGATAGGTTTATAAGCACGTTACAACTGTCTCATCGCAGAGCTAGCTTTTATGGCGATATCGATAGAGCGTCCGCTTCACATGAAAGGGACACCAAATTCAAGAAGGAACAAAAGCCCCGGTTATATAGGAACAACTTGTGGTGACTACTCGTCAGAAACTACCAGATGGAATTTCATGAAACTTGACAGGACAATATCATCTGTGTAATGTATCACCCAGCGACTTCATTTGAACAAACAAGTTTTAAGGGCTATTGGTCAGCCGTCTTTGAAAAGAAAATCCAAACTGGATGGGGTATGGTTAATTGAAATGTTCATCCAAATGCATATTATAGGCATGGACATTGTCAATGATATAATTAATGACATTAATGCAACACTATTGATGTGAACATAATATCAGAAACAATATTTATTTGGAAGAAATAGTGGCCTTTATATTCGAAAAGTTTAGTGCAATTTTACTCAAAGATGTTTTGCTTTTTATGTTAAATAAATGTGTCCATAGAATTATCCATTTATCTAAAAATGGCAGACGAGACATCATTTCTAAATAAAGTAAGCCATGTTATCACATCATCCAAAATTCGAAGTACACAATTGTTAAACAAGAACTGTCGGAGAACAGCGCAGCTCGACTATTCGACTTTTCAGTGAATAATAAATTATATAGCTAGTATATACCATCAGAAAGCAAGGCTAAAACAATGTGGGGTGGGGTTGAGGGCGCAACATAGCTATGTGTAAGAATTGATCAAAACTACAGAGAAATATGTAAAAATATATATATATAAAAAATCAAGTTTTGAGTGGGGATGGGGTGTGGGGTTGGGGTGTGGGAGAGGTGGGGTGTGTGGTGGGGGTAGTGGGGGTGGTGAGGGCAAATAATATGTGTAAGAAGCTATGTAATAATTCACCAAAACAACACAAAAATATGTAAAAAAATAAATAATTTAAAATCGAGTTTTGTGTGGGGATGGGGGAGAGGCGGGGAATGGGGAGGGCAACATATATGTGTAAGAAGCTTTGTAAGAATTGACCAAAACAACACAGAAATGTGGTAAAACAAAATAAAAAATATTTCGAGTGGGGGTGGAGAGGCAGGGAATGGGGTGGAGGGGGCAACATATATGTGTAAGAAGCTATGTGTAAGAATTTACCAAAACAACACAGATATATGTAAAAAAAACAATAAACATTAAATAAAAATATTCCATTTCGAGCGTGGGGGGGGGGGGGGGGGGGGAGGGGAGGGGGGGGGGGCAAAATAGCTATATGTAAGAATTGACCAAAACAACACAGAAATATGTAAAAAAAAAAAAATCTAGTGTGTGTGTGTGTGGGTGAGGGGGGAAGGGAGCAACATATATGTGTAAGAAGCTATGTGTAAAAAGCTATTTGTAAGAATGACCAAAACAACACAGAAATATGTATAAAAAATGGAGTGTTGTGGGAGGGGGTGGGAGGTAGTGTGGGGGTGAAGAGGCAGGGAATGGGGTGGAGGGGGCAACATATATGTGTAAGAAGCTATGTGTAAGAATTTACCAAAACAACACAGATATATGTAAAAAACAATAAACTTTAAATAAAAATACTCCATTTCGAGCGTGGGGTGGGGTAGGGGAGGGGAGGTGGGGTAACATAGCTATGTGTAAGAATTGACCAAAACAACACAGAAATATGTACACAATTTTTTTTAAAAAAAGAGTTCGAGTGTGTGTGTGTGTGTGTTTGTGTGTGTGTGTGTGTGTGTAAGAAGCTATGTGTAAGAATTGACCAAAACAACACAGAAATATGTAAAAAATAAAAATTAAATAAAAAGAGTTCGAGTGTGTGTGTGTGTGTGTTTGTGTGTGTGTGTGTGTGTGTGTGTGTGTGTGTGTAAGAAGCTAACATAGCTATGGGGTAACATAGCTATGTGTAAGAATTGACCAAAACAACACAGAAATATGTACAAAAAAAATTTAAAAAAAAGAGTTTCGAGTGTGTGTGTGTGTGTGTTTGTGTGTGTGTGTGTGTGTGTGTAAGAAGCTATGTGTAAGAATTGACCAAAACAACACAGAAATATGTAAACAAATAAAAATTAAATAAAAATATTCTAGTTTCGAGTGCGTGGTGTGACGGGGGGGGAGGAGGGGTGGCGGGGTAGGAGGGCAAGGGGCAACATGTGTAAGAATTTACAAAAGCAACACAGAAATATGTAAAAAAAAATAAAAATTAAATAAAAATATTCTGAGTTTTGAGTATGTGGTGGGGGTGTGGGGGGTCAGGGGAGGGGGGCAGGGGCAACATGTGTAAGAATTTACAAAAGCAACACAGACATATGTAAAAAAAAAATAGTTTCATCAAGTGGGGGAGGGTGGGGAGGGGGCGGCGTGTGTGAGGGGACAAGAGGGGCAACATATATGTCTAAGAAGCTATGTGTAGAAGCTATGTGTAAAAATTCACCAAAACAACACAGAAATATGTAAAAAAAAAAAAAATCTATGTTTCGAGTGTGTGGTGGGGGTGGGGGTGGGCGTGGCGGGGAGTGGGGCAGCGGGGAGGGAGCAACATGTGTAAGAATTTACACAAGCAATACAGAAATATGTAAAAAATAATATAAAAAAAATAGTTTCAAGTGGTGGGGAAGGGGGGTGGTGAGAGGCGGTGGTAGTGGGGATAGGGGGAAACATGTGTAAGAATTGACTAAAACAACACAGAAATATTTAAAAATAAAAATAGAGTTTCAAGTGGGGGCTGGGGGGGAGAGGCGGGGTTGGTGGTGGGGGAGGGTGTGGCGGGAGGTGGGGGGCAACATATATGTGTAGGAATCGACAAAAACAACACAGAAATATGTAAAAAAAAAAAAAAATGTGGAGGGGTGGGAGGGGAGTGGGGACTGGGGGGAGGAGGGACACCATTCCCCAATATGAGTGAAGTATGAATAAGATTCATAATGCAATAAGAAATCCCAAACCAAATTTATAGATATATAACATGCTTACATGCAAACCTAGATTTGCCTTTATTGCACATTTTATGGGCCATCACTATTTGGGTTCAATAGGAGTCCAGAATTTGCAGAAGACAAAATTAATCACCCAACCCTTTACAACATACTATAAGGAAACCAATTCCAAAATTTAGTTCAGCTAGGACAAGAAATGCAAGAGATATAGACCTGTAAACACAGCTTACACGCAAAATTTGATGTGAAACAGACACACATATTTAAGGGCTATCATAATTTGGGTTCCATGGGAGCCCAGGGGTTACAGTAACCAAAATTACTTAAGCCGTCCTTAAGATAATGCTATAAGGAAGCTAATGGCCAAATATGATTGTGCTAGGGTAATAATTGTAAGAGATATAGACTTGTAAACACAGCTTACACGCAAAATATGATGTGAAATGTGATACATTTTATCATAATTTGGTTTCCATGGGAGCCCATGGGTTACAGGAACCAAAATTGCTTATGCAGCCCATAAGATAATGCAAAATTTGATGTGAAACAGACACACACATTTTAAGGACTATCATAATTTGAGTTCCATGGGAGCCCAGGGGTTACAGTAACCAAAATTACTTAAGCCGTCCTTAAGATAATGCTATAAGGAAGCTAATGGCCAAATTTTGTTGTGCTAGGATAAGAAATGTAAGAGATATAGACTTGTAAACACAGCTTACACGCTAACCTGAATGTGGGACGCCGACGCCGACGCCGACCCCGGGGTGATTACATAAGCTCTCTTATTCTTCGAATAGTCGAGTTAAAAATGAAGATTTTCTTTATACGTCATGTGCCTTCACACACGCACATGATACTAATGAAAAGCATTGAGGTGAATTGTAAATTGAAACATGCTGTATGGTGAAACATTCGGATAAACGGGTAATTTGATCATATTCATATGTTATTATTTAGTTTTGCTGTTTTTAAAGGAATATAATAATAAATTACTCTTGTGTTGCCATGTTTCTATTCACAACAGTCACTCAGTTGTGTTTAATACATCCAAAAATATAGTTGCCATTTATAATAGTTTGACAATTAAAACCCGTCAGTGCCACCATACTATAGCATTGAGATTATTTTGAAAGTACGTGCCATTGAAAGAATATCTTGTTTTTTTTACAATGATTGACTTTGAAATGTGGATTATGTGATAATATGCCGTATTTAATTTAGAAATGATGTCTCGTTTGCCATTTTTAGATAGATGGATAATTCTATGGACAAATTTATTTAACATAAAAAACAAAACATCTTAGAGTAAAATTGCACTAAACTTTTCGAATATAAAGGGCACTATTTCTGCCAAATAAATAGTGTTTCTGATATTATGTTCACATCACTAGTGTTGCATTAATGTCAGCTAATATATCATTGACAATGTTCATGCCTATAATATGAATTTGGATGACAATTTCAATTAATCATATACCCCATCCATTTTGGATTTTTTTTCAAAGATGACTGACCAATAGTCCATAAATTTGTGGAGAAAGATTGTATAGCTTTCCCTATATGCTATGCCTATATTTTTTATTTGTATCACATATGGAAGAATCTTCTTCAAATCGAAATCGATTGAAAAAAACAATAATTCCACGAAATGTAACCCTTGGTGATAGTTTAGTACTGATTTATCTCCCGCAGATATTGATTCGATAAAGCCGCCTCGGGCGTTATGTAATTTAGCGTGTCGGCCAAAGGCTTCAGTTTTGTCATCATGCGATATATTTACAATTAAAAAACACAAGTTCGACATATTTTAAGAATTTTATATAGAACATATAAAGACACTAGATGGTGTATTTAAACTCGAAAACAGACTAAGATCCTTTTAACATAAAAATATGAAACTTATATCAAAATAAAGATAATAAATTGTATTTTAAGAAACCGTTTGCACCTAAGCGATCATACTTATAGGGGATTTACCTTAACGGTATCAACTTTTGTCCACATCAGTTTGAAAAAAGTTATCCCTTTGGATGACGGAATTGGCCGACTATTTACGATCAACGACATCGGAACTCTTCGTTAATTTCCGCAACTGCAGAGGATGAATCACTATTGGCCAATTGTCTCGCCAGTCACTATTAATCGATAAATACGACTAAACAGATTTTTTTCAATTAATTTGGGTTTTAAAAAACTCTATTACTCGACTACGCAGGTCATGCGTAAGTATCAGGAGTCGTGGAAACAGACTAACGCATTAAATTATATACTAGTAAATGAATACTCCATATAATTGTCACTGTGGCATAGTAGTAAACACATTCGCCTGTCATGCAGGATATCCGAGTTCGAATCTCGAAATATTTTTTTATTTTGTAATTATATTCTTTTGTATCTGAAATAATTAATTAAAAACTTTTTTTAAGAAATAAAAAAAAAAGAACGAAATTAATTGACGGAATCTTCAAAATTGAATTTTGGTCTTTGATTTAGATTATAATGATAAACCAAGAACAAAACACCCTAATGGCTCTGTTTCCATCATTTCCTTGAATACTTTTGACAATACATGTACATTATATATTACTATATTTTTTTTTAAACTAAATAAGAATTTAAAACGCAGTTTATAATTAGAAAATTAGTTGAGAAATACATATTCTACGTCCGAAGCACTTGTATGATAAGGCTTTTCACATGCAAACCTGGCAAACAAGTTTAATAATATATTATTATTTGTTTCAGTTAAACGTAACATTTTGTAATGAAAACAAACGCAGAGAGTTTTGATTCAGATGTATCGATTAAATTACCTTATTTTTTATGTCACATTATAACTTGTGCTTTGGGTTTGAGTCATGAACAGTTTAAGCATGCATACATTCTATATTCATGAAATGAAATATGGATCTTTTTGAATTACCTCGATAATACTTACCCGTATACGAAGTATAGCATGTGTATGTTAATCTGAGTTGTGATGCCATGAAAGTCTGTATTTTCTCGGCAAACGTATTCTAACTGATATACGAGTAAATGTGTTTATTTGTATATCATACTCATTTTTACAAGTGCACGTTTACATTTAACCAATGATCGATTATAGGCTTTATGATGATCTTAATCTGATGCCTAACAAACCGATTATGGGTTTAAAACAATCGAATAATCGGTACTTCACTTGCGTTAACATTAAATATTTCAAAAACATCTTTTGCAAAAGCAATTATGGTGATGTTTGTGGTGCTGGTAAAATATAATGCCGAAATAATTTTAGTTGGCATATTTTACAATTCGGAACATCGAAAGCTGCAATAATTCAAAGTACTAAAGTACCGAACGTGTTCTTAGAAATTCTATCTAATGCATCATTGTACAACGTCAACCAATCTTCCCAGGTCATGGGCATATAATTACAAATAGACGTTCGTATGGGTGTATTAGAATTGTTGTTTCGTACACAACACTGTTAATGCATTACGTAGTTCACTTTGTAAGGAGCGACATCGTTAATAATCTGACAATTGCATCCTATTACCTACGTTCATGCACCTTCGCAACATCTAGATTGATTCCGAACTTATCTGAAATGAGGAAATTTTATTTCAATTCTTTTATTTCAATTTTCACCCCAGAACACGTGCATGTAAATCTCTGTCCTTTTCTTACGTAAAAAGAAAGATGAGTGCAATATCCTCAATTATACAGTTTGATATTTTAAGGAAATAGATATATAAAAGTAGATACTGAGCTAATTTTACATTCGATCTCCATGTCAGCAAAATTGTGTTTACAGTATTTTTACAGCGAAACTGTCAAACTACATGCAACTCCAAATTATGTGTAATTTATAGAAATTGTAATAAAAAAATGATTGAAACCTAGATCTATATATATTTACTTGTTTTGAAAGAAATGTCATAGTACCTTGTCATATACAAGTTTTAACAAAAGTTGTGCATTATGACATACTTTTTTTTATCTTGATTTTTTTTTTTTTTTTTGCTAATGTAAAAGGTGGGGTACTGTCCATATATGTTTGCTTTTTAAAGTAAAAAGACGAATTAGGATGACTGACGTGGCGCAGTCGGTAGCGCTGCGGATTTGTAATCGGAGGCCCCTGATTCAATCCTCCGTGATTCCACTGAGTTTCGTCGATGTGTTCTTGGGCAGGACACTTTCCCTTAGGTTCGTCTGTCGGATGGGGACGTAAACCGGGCGATCCCGTGTATAGGTCTATCTTCCGTGCACGTTAAAGAACCATAGGAATCTATTCCCCAGTTTTATGGCCGTATGGGTCCATAGTTCATGACCTTTTAATCTGCCTGCGTCCATAACTCTGGACCGAAAAAAAACATGCAATATAGCATAACAAAGATTAATTATGCCTTCGGGTAGTTTTTTTCAGTACATTGAAAGTAATTTGGGGGTTAAGTTGAAGGTTCATATTTCATGGGCTCCATTGTGGGCTTTCATATAGTCCGTTTGATAATGATAGGCTGTAAAATGCATGCCCACGATTATGAAAAAGGTAACATCTCTCGCTCACTGTAGCTACTGAAATATTATATTAGTAGTCGGAGGTGACGCGGAAGGTTCAGGATTAGAGCCCATGGGCTCTATTTCAACTCCTATTTAATTTTAATGTATCCGCCTAAGCTCTCACTCTCCCTCTCCCCCTCTTCCTCGTATGTATAATATATTTTATAAATGTTTAAAAATGTTTAACTCCCTGGCTTTTAACGTTTAATTTAGTCGTCCAATATACATAAAAATAAATATTATATAGAAAGTATTATATAATATGCTTCATATAATTAGTGTAAGATATAATTGATATTATATAATATATATATATATATGTGTCGAATATTACATTATATTCAAAATGTTTAACTCCGTGGCTTTTGACGTTTAATTTAGTCGCCCAATATACATAAAAAATATATATTATATAGAAAGAATTATATAATATGCATCATATATTAGTGTAAGATATTACTGATATTATATAATATATATATATATATATATATATATATATATATATATGTGTGTGTGTGTCGAATACTTAAAAATATGGCTCTTCATATTTCTAAGTTTTTGATCAACACACACATATATATATATATATATATATGTAGTATATATCATAAAATATATATTTTATATATCATATACAATATATATTATATATCATATATATTATATATTGTATGTCATGAAAAATCGAGTAACGTTTCCTTAAAGACTGGCAAAAAGTTCGAAGTGTAAGCTTCCATCGTGAAAGATACCACGTGTCCACGATTTTGGAAGGTAATTCTAAACTTAATTAAAGTGTAACATTACACTATATTCAAATGATACTTTTTGAGGGGATAAGTAGCACGTAGACTGTGTAACGTTTTACTGTAACTGATACGGCGTTTCCGTAATTTACGTGTAACGTTACACTATATTCAGCGGTAAGTGATCCTTTTTTAGAGTATAAGTAGCACGTAGACTGATACAACTTTATATATTTCATGGGTTAGCGCGAACGCAGACCCACGCTCTAATAAATGGCGTACCCGAGTAATCAACATTTGTGACTATCGCAGGCGTCAGCCCAACCGAAGTGCAATGGAAAGGCCTCTGTGGAAACCGCCTGTTTGTTTTTCATAAATTCTTTATTATTTACAATAATATCCCGGTGGTGTAAATTGCCACCAGGACGACACTCGTATACTTACTCCCGATATAACGTCGAAAAACAGTCAAGAGAAGAAAACTCATTGGAAAATAGTTCTTTTTATTCATCTTTCACCAGGTTTTTGTGTACAATATATGACCCATTTAATGTGTCGACGTGCCCTAAAACACTATTCGTTCTTTTTGGTCAGATATAATAATTATTTAAAAAGGAACTACCGACGCATTTATAGATTAATAATAATGTGTAAGAAACACACGTTTAGTGTGTCAAAATGCACGCATAATTCTTAAATAATTATTATATGGCGAGCATGGGCGTGTCTGATCTTTAAACATTTTTAAATGGACCTCCCAACGGATTTTGGGGGAAGCTATCATGTGTTTGAATATTCTATTGCACAGGTTAAAAATTAGAATAGATTTTGAATGGAACAGTATTAACAATACTGCCTGTTACAATGACAAATCCAAGTTTATATTACATTTCAACGCAGGTATTGCAATATTATATTTTTAAAATACTGTTAATACAAATAGCCTTCATTAGATCGTTGTAAAAAAAAACAAAGTTATTATAATGTAAATCTGGTAAATAAATTAGTTTTGATCAGTTTATTATCATATTTTACGCACTGTAGTATTGCATGCTGCTCAATATCGTTCGAAAATCACATGGTGTGTGAGGTCATTTTTCCCGTTCATTCTTTATACAAGAAATTAGGCGTGTCTGCAGCTACCATCAGACATTTTAAAAATCTGCATAGGAGTCAATTTAATAGGCTAATCATACGTTTTACTAAACTGGGATATGTGTGTGTGTGCGTGAGTCGTGCGTGCGTGTGTTAAAGTTTCTAAACTGAAGCTAGTAATTCCTATTTTATGTTATAATTTAGTTAATGGAAAACATCTTATTTATCTATATAATTAAAATGAAGATTTAAATTATTAGATAGTCCACGGTTTCATTTATTTTCTATCGATAATATTTTATTTCCAGTGATACACTCACTATATAAGGCATGGCAAACATTGCTTTTATCAGATGAAACATTTGAGATGCGTGTAATGTGAGAGAAATTATGATTCACAATATATATAGCATTTAAATCGAGCAGCATAACAGTCCAATTTGACAAGAAATAAGAGGAAAAACAATCATAACACATTATTCGTTCTTCAAACTGGCCTATTTCGATAAATAGAATTGCTCGTTTACTGTGTCATGTTATAAATGCGACAATTGTAATACCAAACATAAAAACAGATTTATGATTCATTGGTGTTATATATAACATATAATTAGTTAGTACATAACATAAGGTAAGTTCAGTTATACTTAAGTATTTATTTACAAAGATTTATAAATATACATAATTATTAACGTATTAATACATATACTGCTTAAATATCGTGTATAACTACTTGACTGCACATGCCATAAAGTATACTTGCAAGCTCCGCCCTCTATTGTTCATGGGTAAAACTAACAAACAGTCACTATCTGCTCCCTTGTACAAGTTAACATGATGTGTGCTTTTGTAAATATGTAATTGGTTGAAGAAAGCTTGATTGACAGCTCGTTCCGTGTGTGACACGATTAATAAGAATCGAATTTCCGACTTCCATCCGTATCAAATTATTGAAATAAGCTCCGCCCACAGACTTAACGATATCGATGATCGATTAACTGCTCAGCGGGATGTCACGGTTACTTAAGCAGGGTCATTGCAGGATAACAGCGGGATATCACCAATGCCATATAACACCAGATAACACTTGTAGCAGCCTATGGAAAAAATCAATTATTGCAATCACAATAGTGTAGTATACTTTTGGGTTTTAAAAAACACCCAAAGTATATAGTATCAATAATTCTTACAACATTTATCACTAAAGCCTTGTATATTGCCTATTCCAGATTGTTATTTTTGAATATGAAATCAATTGTATTGGAATAAATAATTAACTCTGGCATAATTTTGAGTTAAAAACATATCTAGACACATTATGCTCCAAACAATTAAAAAGTTGTATAACAATAATAAGATTATCATCACATTGTTTAAGAATAGAAAAAGGGAAATACGCAAGAGAGAGTATAGAGAGAAACGAAAGAGTTTGCGAAATTTGTAACACTAAAGATATTTAAGACGAGTGCCATTTTATTTTGATATGTACTACTTACTCTAACATTAGAAACAAATACATTCCTGAATCAGTATTACACAACTAGACGAAGCATGTTTAAATTTGTGGAATTGTTGCAGTCATTAAACAAAAAGAATATTCATAGTTTAAGTAAATTCATTTCCGATGCACTTGTATTAAGGCTATCTACATCAAATTTAACAGACTAAAAATATAGGCTGTCTGTATTAATATATAGTCCTGTTCGACTACTCTATCAACGCCATATATTATTTCCAGTTAACGTTACCTGAGACCGTTTGTATTAATGGCTTTTTTATAAACATCTTTATTTCATTTATATTATTCAAGGTGGGAAATAATATGCAATAATATTATACTACTAATTATTATTATTATTATTATTATTATTATTATAATTATAGCACTTGTTTGATATACTTATCCCAAATAAGGGTGCACGGGCACAATGTTAATCTTCGGGACTGTTTTTGTCCAGAAATTGATAAATTCAATCATGTATCGGTTTTGTTGATTATGAAAATAAAACAATCATCTCTTTTGCATGGCCTTTACAATACATTGCACAGAGAAGGGGGAATTGTCTGTATAAATAGACTAACACTTACTTTATGTAGGAACTCGTATTGTTTTATACGTAAATAATGTGATAATTATTATTTTATGTGTGTGTATAAGCGTTATTTTATCTTGAAAAGTGAACAGATGTTGTTCAACAGTTTATTTCATATCCGATTTGAGATAATACATGAGGTTTTAAGATAGTTTTAATGTATGCCACTTTGCTATTATTGATTACGAAACAGCGGATTAGATATAACCTTTTATTACACTTTTAGATGTGTGATCGTTATGGCCTTGCATAACCTTCAAAGGTCTCGATTGACAATGGCGGTACACCTTTTATGCAGTTGAATATGTGAATACTCTGTTCGTTTGTATTAAATCGTGTTTCTCACTTGATTTTATACTTATATTGTCTCCAATATTCTATTAAGACTGACATAGTACTATATATGTGGGTAATTTGTATTGTAAATATGGATTGTTTGTACTATGATGAGACAGAAATAAAGAAATTATATAGAAGTGTTTATTCAGATAACTCCAATGCGTCATAAGACCCGTGAGGATACAACAAATACATATAAACTTGACAGAGATAGTGAAGTATATATACAACTTTATAGCAACAACTAACATAATTAACAGAAAAGTATTCATATGTATAAGGTATATATGCTATAACATCGTGCATTTAAAATTTATTTCGAGATAGCTAGATAATTTATCGTGTATTTTTGGAGTTAATGTTACTTTTTCTCTTTAACTTCATACAATTTTATCTAAACAAACATGCTGCGATACTGCCCACTTCCGTCATCACGTTAGCAGAGTAGTTAACGCGATAAGAATTTTTAAATTTTGTTTTCGTAATAATACTGACTACTTACCAGGAAAATTCACGTTACTGTCTCGTAAATTGTGTGATACTTATATTTCGCGAGTGAATATTTTGTTTTCGTAATAATTCTGAAAAATCATCGTACGTAAGATGTTTGTCAAAATTCATTCACCGTGACTATCTCGAAAAATGCATGATATGGTCTCGAAATATTCGTTTTAATTGTACAGAAACCAGAACTATGGGAATGGCGTAATTGGGCAGTATTTTGCATTTAACATGCTAAATTAAAACTTTGAGATAGTTTTACCTTTTTATCTCAAAAATGCATGCTACTATCTAGAAGTAATCGCGATACTTATCTAGCTATCTCGTTTTAGAACAGAACAGAACAGATATTTTATTTAGATTTGTACAAAGTACATCGTCATCCAGAACATACAATACACGAATATAACAAAGTCACGTAAACAGAGTATATAAATCAACTGTCAGTATAGTTTCCATTATCATAGTTAGAGGACGAACAATATTAAATTTATACTAAGCATTCAAAATAGAAAGTCTAACATTTAAAGCACATTTTATATACCTCGCTAAATTTAGTAATATATCAGTGTTTGAAGTTTTCATCAATTCTATATATTTGAACATAGATGGCCTCTTGTGGTAATATATTTTAATTTTTTTTTTTCTTAGTTCATTGTAACATTGACACACACATATAAAATGGTATTCGTCTTCCAGATCTTGTGAGTTACAACATAATCAATATCTCTCATTTCTCGGTATGCGATTTCTTGCATACCGTCCAGTTTGTATGTTAAGAGAATGTGCAGATAATCTTATTCTAGAACTATGCCACCATATATAAATGTTTTGTGTTTGCCGAATAAAGACTTGAATTGGAAAAATATCAGCACAATGAATAGTATGTTTGCAGTATGAAATTTGATTTGAAAATCGATTGACTTTATTAGTTTCATTACGAAATAACCATTAACTAATCAGCGGGCGGGCAGGAGTAATTATCGGCATTGCAGGTTATATTTATAACAGTCTATGGATAGATAGAAATAGAGCTAAATGCTATAATTGTAATCAATAGTATAGTATATTTTGTTTAAAAAAAGCCCAATGTGTTTACCTATTTTCACTAATTCTTGCAACTTTTAAAAGTATTGTCGCGATAGCACTTGTATATTGCCGATTCAGCATGAAATATTTTATACTCAGAGTCGATTTTAAAATAAGATATTAAAACCGTGTTAATTTTCATATTTAAATAGGCAAGCGCTCTATCTATTCGTGCCATAACATTCTAGTAAAAGTTACTATGATTCCAATAGAGGTATTTTAGTATATTATACGTACTTTATTCATTTAAAAACAAATGTTGTCTTAAATGGAAATAACTACCGATAATGTTTGGCTTATTTAACTGGACAATCCAAATTTGGCTGACTCGGGCGAAATTCTTGAAACTATATACATGTTTATGTCTGATGAGCCTAGCCATTGGTATATTGTATTTGATTTATGTAGCTATTTTCCCTTGATACAGTTCTATTCTGTTTTGTCTCGATATAAAATATGAAAAATACACGGACTTGTCCCATCTATCTCATATCCCTCTTTAAACAAATACATTTTTGACGCGTATTTGTTTGTATTATGAAAGATCCTCAATAAACATGTATAGCATATTTTATGAATGCAAATATTCAGTATTAGGCTGCCGAATTTATTAAAATAGGTGAGGTGAATATCTAGCTTTGCGTATGAGCGGGTAAATAAATAGATCCCCCACACCACTACTGTGAATGCGTATTTTGGAATTTATAAAAAGAATAGTTAAAGCTGATAATTACTGGAATAGTTGCAATGACAATTTGTAGGCTTTTCTCCTGTTCTAAAGATGTTAGTGGCCCTGAAAAGGACCGTTTTTGTTTAGCCATGACAATGACTGTTTGAATGTTTTAGATGGAGTGTCTAAGACATGATTTGACTCTTTGCTGGAGTATTAACATCCCTCCTTCGTGGAATCCTGGGTGGATCAAGTCGGCGTCGTAATGACGGGGAAATCGCAATGTCTTCGACAACTGAATGAAGTCTGTTCCCATGAACTTTTTCAGCTGTCTGTTGATTCCCTGTCGCAGATGATTGAATACAGGCTGCGTGAGTTTACTGGATTGAAGAAACCGACCCCGCTGAATAATATCTGCAACATATATTTTGCTAACGCCAGATTCCCGCAGTCGTAAGACAACTCTCTTCAAACTGCGAACGCTTTGTGGAGCGCTGTGGTCTAGTGGTAGAGCGTTGGACCCATGATCCAAAGGTCGTGGGTTCGATTCCCGTCATTGCCATATGCGTTATGTCCCTGAGCAAGACACTTTATCTGCATTGCTTAGTACTGGTTCTACCCAGGAAGACATCGAGAGTGATTTAAATAAGTTCATAGAGCTTTCGTTACAATCGATGTAAAATAAATAAGTTTAAACTAAACTGCGAACGATGTTTTTGACATTACATCCAGCCCGTAGGTCATTGTCGCCAAGGTTGACAAACACTGCATCTGCCTTGTAATCTAACAGTTCCTGGAATTTCGACTCGAACTTGTTATTCGTCGACATTCCGCCTACTCCAAAGCAGACAGTGCGTCCATTAGTTACATCTAAGTTGCCACCACAGAAGCTTTCTAATCTGGATACATAGCTGTCCCCAAAAACAGCAAATGTCTTTGAGTGGCTCCTGCACTGGAATTGTAGTGGCAGGCCGTTAGTTGTGTCAGTTGCAGACTCAAACACGCAGGGACATAAGCGACCGTCATCATCTCCTTCTGTCAGTAGTACTCCATTTTCTGACTGAAATACGCTTACGCCTGCTTCTAGCATCTTCCCGATATCCAGAAGAATGTATACCGTCGAACTTCTTCTTATACCACTAGCAGCATTCAACCCAGCAGCCATGTGTATGTACGTTCTGTTCATGGGTCGCAGTCCGTCGCTTTGTATATGACGGATTACTTATTTTAGCATCTAATTCCTCACAATATATGTTAGCATCTAATTCCTTACAATATACATGTGTAGAACAACAGTTTAAGCTACTTAATGGAAACTTGTATTCAACACGTGTATAGTTCCAGGTATATACGTTTACTCATATATAATGTGGTTCACACGTTAGCTTATCTGCCAATTCATCGTGGATAACCAAGCATTAAAATTAACTAATATCATTGACATCCAAACTTAAGATGTATTATGTATATTGATCATAAATAAACATATTTTCTTCAAACAAGTATTTTTTCTCCACTATGCTGAGGCATAGTTGTTCGGCATAAGAAAATGAGAACCTGTCATAGCTACGGCTATTCTGAATGCATCTAATTCAATCGTGTGAACATGAATTGAACATTAAGATGGCTTGTAATGAACTGAAGCTTGAGTTTATGCTTTTGTATACGAACATGGACTACACAGAGAGAAACAATGATTGCGTTGAACTTCACATATTACTCTGTATGAATGCAAACCATATAACAACGAGTTGTGTGGGGCGTGGTGGAGGGTGGTGGTGGGGACAGAATATGTCATAAGTAGTTCAATCTCAGTAGATAGATTGCTTCCGATTGCCGAAAATACAAGGAATGTAATTTTGGAATGTACGCCGGATGTCTAGACAAATAACTAGTAGATTGAAATTGTACTTTGGTGGATTTTGACTCGGATATCACTGCGAATTGACAAAGGATCGTTTAAAGAAAGGTAGTGTTGGATAGAAAATTCGTTTCAACACACGTTTGTGTATAGGGTACTTTTTAATTTGTTCACGTCTGCTTAACCTCGGAAGAACAACATTTTCACGTCACGTTACATTCCTTAATAAACAATTTCCTGTGCCCAACGCGGTATAACCAGACAGGAAACTACTCTACCGTGTACTCTTACTACTACTAGGACTATTTTATTCACCTTCAACTGTGCCAATGTCCTTAATGTCTTTGTCACTGCTGCTGCTGCTGCTAACAACTGTGCTTTCAAAAAAAAGGACTCCTCATGGGCACTTCTGTAAATGAGGATGCAGTTTCTTTTTATTATTAAAAATACATTAATGATTCCTATGATGTGTCTTTTAAATAATTAGTCAAAACAGAAAGAATTAATAAAAATAACTTTCTCAGGTTTGTTACAGAATCGCAGCCATGCTCAATCCGAACCGCTTCTCTAACTCGGGTAGCCGTTATCCGAACCGCAAAAGTTTCCTTTACACATCGTTTTATTGAAACAGGCTTTGGGCATTGCTGCTAATCCTGTTTTTAGTTGTCGTGGGCTCTGAGACATGCCGAAATGCATTTATTTTCAAAAAATACAATTCACAAATATTTCAAAGCTGTAGGAATAGTACAAATAATAATAAAACGAGGTCGGGAAAAGACATCACAAACACAAAACGGTTGACAATAGGACTACCGCGTTGGAACGGTCAGTGGCAAAAAAAGACCTCTTTACCCTATTGTCATCCCAATAAACGGGGCAGTGTAAATAAAGATATTCCCACCAGGTTATAATCTCTAACAAACAAGGCAGCATTAAACAGCCAATATAAGTCAAACACATAAATGATCATGTATATATAATATAAATACTAGAATACCACAAAGTACGCCATGGATTGGCAGAAGCCATCTAGCAACATGAGAACAAACCATTAAGGCTACGACAAGACAAGATGATTAAAGACAAACATCACACCCTACTGTCCTATAAGGAGTTAGGTAGAAGGCATCATAGGGTTTTCAATCTGTCCGGTCATCGCAAGAGGAAAGCATAGTGGCGAACTGTAAATGGGTCAACCACTAAACATGCATTGCGTTGCAATATGATAGAGTCATTACCTTTTCCGATAAACGTTTTAACATTGTACGAAAGTGATTATGACCAAGGATTTTACGAAATTTGTAAATCGCATCATCATAGAAATCAGGTTGTGATAGTCCTTGTCGCAGAAGAGTTCTTAAATTACATTATCTGTTTAAAAGTAGATCCGGGTTACGATAATACCATTAGGCAAAGGTTTTTCGAAGTTTATGGTAAAGGTAACGATGCTTGAGTAGCTTTTTACGAATAGTAAAGTCCTCAACACGACTTCAAGCTCTAGAGAAACAAATAAGTTGAGAAACATAGACCGCATAAGATGTACCAAACCTAAAATTGGTTTTCTAAAGAATGTTATTTCAAAAAGAGATAACTGTAACCGGCTGGGGGAAAACATGTCAATAATAGATATAAACTCACATTTCCCGAAAGATGCCATGTTTGTTTTGATCGTTTTCCGCCTCCATTTTACTCCTCCGATCCGTACATTGAGCACCGGGTCCGTTAGATGACAGTGGTATAATTACTACATTTTATTTCCCTTTGTCAAGTGGTTGAACAGATTTAACCTTACACAAACATTTAAACTATAGTTTGCCGAGGTATAACTAATGGGCATAAGTTTGCCGATATAGCTTGCAGAGTTATTTACCTTGCACGTAACATTTTATCTATTGCTACTGAATTCATGTGTGACGTTTCAATCCTATCTCGGTTTAAAAAATATCAGTTTTTTTAATGATATGCAATAAAATATTGTATTCTATCAGTGAAATAAAAGTGTTATTCCACACTGCGGAATATAGAGTTTTATTACCACAGTTGCTGCCGGGACTAGTTTTAAATGTAAAACTAACACAGATGCACAGTAAAATGGTTCACAAGATATTCCTACGCAAATGTAAACATGCCGAGTGAAAAACACTGCGAATTGTACATTCTATTCAAACAATGATTTGAAATTTAAAGTTCAAAGGAAATGATTGCCAATATATAATATATTAAAAAAATTGTTCTATTTGGGTATAAATAAAATATATAAGTACTTTATTTTTGTAGTCGCGCAAAACATGTGTAAAGCGGCTTAGTTATTGAAATTTCCGCCCATGTTGTTCTACCGCAGTTTCCCTAAAAAGATGATTGTAAAATCATAAAATAAAAAGAAAATGTGTTGTTTTGTCGTGAGTAACATATTTTATTTCATCTTCGCATTCGTGAAAATATAAAGTTTTCTCAGTTCTCGATGAAATAAAATATGTTATTATATAACCTATAAATAGACGCGTTTTCATTGGCTAAAAAGTAATTTTTTAGAAAAAATATCTAGCGATATTGACTTTTTTTTTGATATTGACCTGTTTTTTTGATATTGACCTGTTTTATATAATTGTTTTTTTGATATTGACCTGTTTTATATAATTGTAAATTGAGGGTTATATAATAAAACAGTTATGGACTTTTCAGCTGTTATACATGATGTTGATATGTACCAAAAAATCATTATTGACCTCGGCTATCGCCTCGGTCAATAATGATTTTTTTGGTGCATATCACATCATGTATAACAGCTGAAAAGTCCATAATTGTATATTATTCACTCCAAAGCAACAAATATCCTCTATATATTCACATTGTTGACACAAAATGGGTTTCACAGTTGCGCAACTTCCGCGTGTAAACGTTTCTATTTACACAGAATATTATTATTGTGTTGCATTTTGATTGAATTCTACTACGCGTTTTAGAAGATATGAGCTTTCTGTAAAGAGGCGACGCGATGAGTTGGTACCCGAAGCGATTCTTATATAGGCTCCTCAAACCCGGTTTAATAAACGTTTGTTGAAGTAAATGCAGTTATATGTGTGAACAATATTGGCATAATTTGGAAGATTATAAAGTTAAACATATTACGATTATAAGTTTGAAAAGCACCAACGCGCAGCACAATACAAATGATACAGGCAAGCACACTGAACTTAAGAATTATCTCAAGCATTGTTGTTGTTTTTTTAAAATACTTAAATGTGAAAATTGTTGGCAAGATAATTGATATGACAACAAGTTCGCACCATTTCTTGGAATAAGAAGTCGGAAACACATTTAATATAACACTGGCATTCTAAGGAGACACTTAAAATGCTGAAAATATATGTATCTACACATTGTGTACACTGTACACTAAATGAGTTCAAGAAAATGCCGAAAATAACAAAACAAAAAGGTATGAAAGGAGACATCTGGAAATCGTCAAACACGATAAATACAAAATATATTGCAGTCTCGGTTTGATTGTTCATGAACTGTAGTGAAAAGTGCTTGCTACCGTTCATGCCCTCTAACCCCGTGTTGAGCAGAACTCAATATTCAAAATGCCAATAGTACAGAAATGTGAGACATCCATAAGATGGTATGCATATGACGGTGAACATGGACCGTTCAATGAGGTGTTTTCACACCGTTCCATAGCCAGCGGCGTATGGTCCCAGTTTCTAACAAAACGCTTTGCCCTAAAGGAAAAAAAAAAAGTGGTACCACCTATTCGAAATTCAAGTAAGAAACCAAACGTATTTGAGAATATACCACCGATATCTGCAAATATCGTGCTCGGCGACCTCCAAAAAATCGGAATGATAACAGTTCTGATTCTGATTATAACATGAATTTCGTGAAGGCATATGTCTCAAATACACTGAGCTGTAATATGCAAGC